>JAJOOS010023061.1:0-35564 GCA_029582725.1 Solanum chiquidenum | reverse complement strand
GACTTCTAAACGAAAGAATTATCAATGCATGCACTACACTATTCAAGAATTGTTTATTTACTATTCATACTTTGTTAATTGCTCATGGTTCCCACAACACTAGTTGCAGAGTTTAGTTACCCATAATCATATGAACACAATTCATGGTTTTAGATGAAAGAATTATGAACTTACGTAAGAAGAATAATGAACCCAGAATTTCAACACCAAAATCTTCACAACGAACTTAGGAAATTAATAATTGCTAAAGTTGCAAGTTAATCTCCCAAGTCAAGAACTAGAATAGAATAATAATGTCTAACACCCAAAAACGAGGTTTACATGCCCTATTTGTAGAAAACAAGTCCTAAATAAAAAGGGAAACAAAATAAGGAAAGTTTCGTTCAGGCACGCGTCTTTGATCCACGAGACTGACTCACAGACCGTCAATGGATCTACGGTCCGTGAGTCCCTTCCGTCAGCCGAGACTTGGAAAATATTTCAGCTTCCAAAATCCAGCTTCTCTGAAGCAAACGACGGATGTGCAGTACGGACCGTAGATCGATCTATGGTCTGTCAATCCCCCTCCGTAGCTCCACACTTAGAATCTTCACAAATCAGGTACTGGAACCTTCGCAGTATCCATCTACGGATCAACAGTACGGTCAGTAGATCCATCTACGGACCGTCAATGGGCATCGTGGTTCCACACTTGGTCAGATTTCCCTGATTTGCCTCCATGACTTGGTTACTGATCTACGACCACCATCTACGGAGTGTCAATGGACCTACGGTCCGTAGATCACCTCCGTAGATGCCCTTTTCTGCATTTATTTCAGCTGTCTCTTAAATTCCGCATCTGAACATCTTTCCTGCAAAATATGATAAAAACACATAAAAATCAATACGAAAAGGCCCTAGACACACACAATTTGTAAGTGAAATGTATTAGAAATACCGTAAACTCACGGTATATCAGTTGCAAGAGCAATGGTGCGGAAATATTCAAAACCATGCTTGAAGCCATTGTGTGTTATGATTGGAAATCAAGGAACTGGGGGATCTTTTAGAAGAATATCAGATTTGAAGAAACTATGTTGAGAGGATCATCCAGAAGGTATACTACAGGGAACGTTTTAACCCCAAGCTCTTAGGATACTTATCTAGATTGAATGTATATCCACCCTAAAGTGTAGAGAACCGGGAAGACTAGTAGAGGGATGGAGGGTACATATGGCTCAAATAACTTAAATGGCAGGGTATAGCTAGAGTTGACATGGATTGGCAAGTTGAGGCTGTCTTGTAGCTCTTTGTGAGTAAACTGGGCAATAAAGTTTGATGGTGGCAAAAGCAGTTGCACGGAAATCTTCAGAATCACGCTTGCAGCCGCTATGTAATATGTTTGGCAAGGAAGGAACTAGGGATCTTTCAGAAGAATATCAGGTTTGAAGAAACTATATTGGGAGTGAATGTCCTGATGGCCCAATCAGTTGGCTCATTTGTTCCATGTGACAATGCTACCATTTCTATTCGCGATTGCATTTTGTCTCCTGTCGATGCTGGAGAGAGCCAGCTGAAGGAGGTTTCTAGTTTTATGCAAGAGATTCTTGAGACTGCATGGATCTTGAAAGGAGCTACTAATAGATCATTGATTATAATTGATGAGTTTGGCCGTGGGACGTCGCCTTATGATGGCTTTGGTTTAGCTTGGGCAATTTGTGAGCACATTGTTGAAGAAATTAAAGCACCAACATTGTTTCCAACTCACTCTAATGAGCTGACTGCATTGGAAAATGAGAGTGGAAACAATGGGCCTGAGCAAATTGCTGGTCTGACAAACTTTCAGGTCAGTGCACACATTAACTCTTCTAGTCACAAGCAAACTCTGTTTTTCAAGGTTCAACCTGGTGCTTGTGATCAACGTTTTGGTATTCACGTTGCAGAGTTTTTCCAATTTTCTACAAAGTGTTGTTACCTTGGCCAGAAAAAGGCTCTTATTTGGAGGATTTCTCTCCTAATTCTATGATGTACAAAGTGTTATTTCCCTGGCCAGAGAAAAGGCTCTGAGTTGGAGAATTTCTCTCCCAATGCTATGATGCCAAATAAATGTAAAGAGGCAGTCTCAACGCGGAAGAGGGAATCTGACTCACATGATGTGTCTAGGGGTACTACTTGAGCTCGTCAATTCTTACGGGATTTCACTCTTCACCGAGAGGCACACAATCATCCAGAGAGGGAAGAGGAAAAAGAGGCAGGATGGGATGTAGAAGTACTTCCCAAATCACTGTGATATTATCACAAGAAGGACCAATTTTAAATTTTAAGATGATTATATGAAATATGAGGGGTATTAACATCCTGGGTGCATATGATAGACTTGAAAACCTCAGAGATTAGAGTGAAATGTTGATTGCCACCTATGCCTTCAATCTGGGTGAAGTTTCTAATCACCAGGCTGAAACTAATCCTATTTTAAATGGACTGTAATGGTGCTGCTCTAATGACATCAGGAAGGTTAAAGTCGAGATAGAATCTTTTCTACTTGTCAAATGGATTACTTATGTTCCTTAACCTTCCCAGAGTATTTGGGATAATACCCAACATATTAAGAGGGTGATACAAAATTTTGAAGTTACTAACATCCAACGTACTTATAAAGGGGGTACTCATGTTGCTGATAGATTAGCTAACTATGCAATGAAATGCAAATGCACGGCATGGTTCTCTACACCTTAACAATTACCTATGGAGACAAGGTGAGAATATAATATAGACATACTACAATTCTCATGCTTCAGAAGAAAATAGAAGTACTACAAAACTCTTTGGAAAGGTGCTTGGAAAGAACCTACAATTTTTATGTATCTTGAGTTTTTGTGTTTAGATTGAGATATTGTGTTACAGCTACCATAATATTTGCAAGCTTATCTTGAAATCCTACTACCTTGTACTAGACGGACTTGACCAGAGAGAATGAAACTTGCTAACTTCTACAACTAACAAATTTTCCCAAAGAAAATTCCAACTAATGAAAAGAATTTCATAGAGCATTGCAATAATTTCATCATAGAGAAAAAAAAAATTCAATCTACTAACCTGTAAATTGGTTCAATCTACTGACGAGTGAAAGATGATTCTGATGAAGGCTGACCAAACACTACACTTGCAAGTTCTTCATATTTTCTTTCGAGCTCATCCATGTTTATTCTCCAACTCATCCATGCGTTTTTTTTAAAATCATTTCCTTTTTCACTTGCATTCAACTTATCTAGCGATGGAATCTTTGAAGTGTTACAACCTTTCAACTCCTTAGTTGTTATCCCACCACCAAATCCAACCACATGACTTTTACATTGAGGTCCAAAGCACATTTGACAACCTTAATATTTATAAGATATGAATTAGATTGACCAATTTTTGTTTCTAAACCTGAAGACAAAATATAGTAATAAAGCACATAAAGTAAAATGATTTAAAATGAAGTTTATCACTAAACTTACATATTTTGCGTTTATTTCAGATA
The DNA here is from genome assembly GCA_029582725.1 of Solanum chiquidenum. Taxonomy (NCBI): domain Eukaryota; kingdom Viridiplantae; phylum Streptophyta; class Magnoliopsida; order Solanales; family Solanaceae; genus Solanum; species Solanum chiquidenum. Next base: position 32,062 of record JAJOOS010023061.1, on the reverse strand, counting down.
AGCAACATACTCTTTCAAGAAGCTATAGGTTGTGAAGTTCTTATACACACATATCTAAAACAAGACTACTAAGATATGCATGCATATGCCTCAACTAAAATTATAAACAAGAGGTTGATCCCTATAAGTAATTTTATGAATTCATAAACCAAGGACATAGCAGCCAGACAAAATCTAGCATGCATAAAAAAATAATATGCAACACTTAGTTAAAACATCTAGTGTATTAGTACTATAGAACTTGTTGAAACTGACTTACATTTATCCAAACAAAATCATTGTAGCAAACATCCCTACGCAGACCCCAAATATAAGTTAAAGCACAAGATCAACTCAATATATGAAACAAAGTTAATAACTAAAACAATCAGATTCAAATGGTGCTTAGTTTACCTAATTTAGCTTGCACATATTGTATTCACACACACTAAACCCTTTTAGTACTAAAAGATTACATTGCATTCATCTTCTAAGAAATCTTATAGCTATCTTTTTAACTTTTAGACTGAACTTATACTCTAGATATCCCTTGAAATACTCCATATTAGATTCAGTTCACAAAAGCTATTGTAAGGGACATAAGAATTAAACAAAAGTGGCCAGATGAAATTAGTCGCTGCAGAAGTGACAATATACAGGAAGAGAGAAGACGGTTTTCTTTTTAAGGAATTAGAATTTGTTTTGCATTCAAAATATTCAAAACACAGAGATGTTGATTTCCTTTTTAAAAGATGGAATTCAGAGACGTACACCTTATTTTTATTTAACAAACCTGAAGACATAGATATGCACACTTGGGTGAAAAATTGTTTGCTGATTTTCCTTTATAAATCTGGAATTAGAGAGACACAACGCCTTATTTTGTTTAATAAACCTCAATACGTTGGTCTGCCAAACTACTATCGTATTCAGGAAGAGTACAACTTATTAAGTCTGTTATATGTGGTATACAAACATACTGAAGCTGATCAACACCATTTGCGGAACTTCCTTTTCGGTGACTGTCACAAAGTAGGCGTTGGTCTCATGAGAAAAGGTGTGCAGGCCAAAGGCTACAAGAGGATTAAATATCTTGCACTTGGAGCTTTTGAACAAGGGAGCTATTCAGAAGCAACTATGGGATATAGCCAGGAAAAAAAGATTGTTTGTGGATACAATGGATTCATAGTTACTATATAATGACAAGAGCCCTGGACACTATCACTGCAACAAAAGCTGCTTCTTGGGGTGGTAAGGAAGATATTGGATACCAAAGATTTGATTTTGCAGCATCAAGGCTTTCATGTAAATCTATCAACTAGGCTCTTGTAAGTACATGGTAGGAAATGATTCCCTATCATGAAAATGTACGTCAAGTTAATGCCCCAACACCCCAAAGAAGATTGAAAAATATAAGGTGGTGACTAGGTGTTTTGTGATGTTAGGTGATTAAAATTGTATTTTCCTTAGTTATAAATGGTAATGTTCACAGTTGATACCAAAAAAATAGAAAAAAGTTCTTAAATCAAAAACTCTAATAGAGGGAAATTATCATTAAGTGCAACCTTAAGTATTCATATACATGCTTCTGTTGTCATAAGGGCTGACCTTGCTACGTTCAATTTTTCAACATAAGAAAATAAATTAAGCTCATGAAACAATAACACCCTCTAAACTATGTAAGAACGGCAAGTTGTAAAAGTTAGAAAAGATTTACTAAGTCAAACTAGGAAGGATAGATTTCACTCCATGAACAAAACTAGAATACAGAAAACTTTTAAAGAGTGTTTAGACACTTTTTCTTTAGTTAACTCAAAATAAAGCCTGGATATGAAAATCGGGCTATCATTATACAGCTACAAGTAATTTGTGACATTTTGCTAACTAATTTTTAAGCTGAAAGTTGACTGCAATTATAGAAAGATGCACACCATATTTTGTTTAACACATATGATGACAGAGGGATGCACACCTGAGTGCAACTCTTTTGCTGAATTTCTTTGACAAATATGGAAACAGAGAAACACAACTATATCTTTTTGTTGATTTTCCTCTAAAAATCAAGAAATAGAAGATACCTACCTATGTACGATTTCTTTTCTAGAGGAGATGGCGAAGCGGTGGGTGGGTGGAGCGACGTGGGTTAACTCAATTGTGGGAGTGTCGCTGATTTCCTAGATATGAATCTGGAAGTTCTGAAAGTTGGACAAGATTTACTAATTCAAACTAGGAAGAAGACCTCTCAAGGGATGACAAATGGAGCTGTTCAGGGGTGGGGCAAACGCGCAAAGACTTTGCCCCGCCCCACCCTACTTAACTCCAACATTCTTCCGCCCAACAGTATCAATTCTTCAGCACCAACAACATTAAATTAGCTTTCAAGACTAGCAACCAGTAACAATAAAATCAACACTAACTCTAACTGATGAAACTAGTAGTAATGCAAATGAAAATTATCTTGTTGAAATTCTGAAATGGTACAAATCAAAATAAGAGAAGAGAGGGACTCACTAAAATACAAAATACATCTGTTTCACCTTAGTAGGTGCAATGATTCACTTACCATGCCATCACAGATTTACAAAAACTACTTTTTTCACCGGTTTAGTTTCATATGGTCACTGAGCTTCACACCTATTATTCCAGTAAGTTCATCTAACTTTTTTTTGTCACATTAAAGTAATCCAACTTCTCTTATTCCATCATTAAATATAAAAAAAATTATTGACAATTTAAGTATAAATTGCACAACTAGTAGATAAAAATTAGAATAACTGGAGCAAGCAATTTGACTGCAAAACAAGTGTCAGTACTATTTCAAATAAAAGCGAGTCTAATGCAGTAAAAAAAGCAAACAATTAATATTTTTTCAGTGATTTCAAAAAATCTTGTTGAAATCATAGAGAGTACATTCAAAATTGGGCAAAAATAGGAGTTCAGCAAAGCAGTTAGTAGGTAAAACAACATAAACATACCTTGCAGACAAGAAAACTCCAAGATGCGTCCCGATATTATAAATAGCAGCAGTCACCAGAAAATGTAGGTGCTCAATGAGAAGTAAGAAGACAAGTTCTGCGATAAAAAAAAGAGAGGCGTTGATTCGTATTTCGAACCTTAAACAGAGACGTACAAATTATTTTCTCTTCACAAGTAAACAAGGAAACATGGAGAGAGCACGCTACTGATGAGCAAGAATATCTCTGTTTGTTGATATTCCTCCAACAACCTGAACAGAGAGCACGCACGTTGCTGTGAGATGGAAGAAGTGGGTGGGGAGACGTGGTGATTTAAGAGGGAAATAATAGGGCCTCTTTTTAGTCTTAAGTGACGGATTATAATTTTTTTAGCATCCGGATTTTATCCTCTCGTTAATATTAAATTGAATATTTCCCTTTAGCGATGGACATTATATTTTGTCGTTATAAATATACTTTTAACGACCGAATTCTTATCCCTTCGTTAAGAGTTGGTCGTTAAAAAACAAATTTCCTATAGTGATACTCCAATCGGGGGCAATAATGAACGGGGCATACACTAATTTTTCTTTCAACCACAAAAATGCTTTGAGGCAAGCGTCATCAAAATGGAAGGTAGATTCCTTCTCTAGCAATTTACATAGAGGGTGAGCTACTTTGGAAAAATCTTTGATAAACCACCTGTAGAAAGCCGCATGTCCTAGAAAAATCCGAACACCTTTTACTGAAGTAGGAGGAGGGAACTTAGCAATGACCTCGACCTTCGCTTGATCCACTTGCATTCCTTCTACTGAAATTTTATGCCCCATAACAATTCCCTCCTTTACCATGAAATGACACTTCTCCCAAATTAGAACTAGGTTGGTTTCCATGCACCTTTGTAGTACCTGCTAAAGGTGTTAAAGACATGCTTCAAATGAATCACCAACGTCTGAAAAAATAATCCATGAATACCTCCATTGATTCTTCCACCATATCTGCGAAAATAGAAATCATACATCGTTGGAAGGTTGCCGGAGAATTACACAACCTAAAAAACATCCTCTTGGAAGCAAAAGTCCCATAGGGATATATAAAAGTAGTTTTCTCTTGATCTTCCGGTGCAATGGAAATCAAGTTGTATTCGAAATAACCATCCAAAAAGAAGTACCATCCATGCCCCGCAAGCCTATCAAACATTTGGTCCAATGTCATTGGAAAATGATCTTTCTCGGTCCATGCATTTAATTTCACATAGTCCATACATACTCGCCAACCGATGATCGGCATCATAGGTACAAGTTCCCCTTTCTCATTTGGAACCACTGTTAGGCCTCCTTTGTATGGTACACGTTGTACGGGACTTACCCATTTGCTATCTGCAATAGGTTATACCACACCTGCATCTAGCCACTTGAAGATTTGTTTCTTCACTACTTCTTGCATAGGCGAGTTTCTCCTTCTTTGATGCTCAACACTTGGTTTGAATTCACCATCTAATTGGATTTTATGAGTGCAAATCCCGGGAAGAATACCTACAATATCAACAATTGTCCATCCTATGGCATTAGTGTATCGCTTTAACACCTCAACATGCAATATCACTTTCCACTCAAGCAAGTATGCTACAATGATGACGGTCAAGGTATTTTTTGCTCCCAAAAATACAAATCGAAGATGAGATGGGAGCACTTTCAACTCAAGCTTTGGAGGTTCTTCTATGGATAGTTTAGCAGGGCGACTTTCTTGATTTTTCAAAACAATATTGAGTTTCAATGGATTTTTAGAATGAGCACCTAATCCTGATAGAGCAGACACAACTTCATCATATCCTTGAACTTCGTTCTCATCATGATTTGAAAGGACAACAACAAGGGGTTCAGCCATATACATTATTTCACTCACACTAGCTACTGCTTCATTAATCACATCAATTGTTGAGACCACATTAATGTCACTAGGTTTCTTCATCGATTTGCACACATTGAACATAACCTCCTCATTATTTACCTAAAACTTTAACTCACCACTTTCAACATCCACAAGATCTCTTCCGGTTGCCAAAAATGGTCTACTTATAATAATAGGTACTTCGGCATCAATCTCACAATCCAAAATAATAAAGTCGGCCAGAAATATGAACCTATCATTTCTCACCAATATATCATAAAGTATGCCAATTGGATGCTTAATAGATCGATCAGCCATGAGGAGTCACATTGTTGTAGACTGAGGTACACCCAATCCAAGTTGTTTGTAAATGGCGTATGGCATCAAGTTAATACTAGCCCCCAAATCACATAATGCTTTGGAAAATTGGAGCATTCCAATAGTGATTGGAATAGTAAATGCCCCCGAATTAGCTTTCTTGATAACCACATAGCTTGTAATGATGGCACTACAACTATGAGACACTTCAACTGTCTCAAAATCCATACTCCTCTTCTTTGTGACCAATTCTTTCATGAACTTTGTATAGCAAGGAATTTCCAACAACGCTTCCACTAAAGGAAGATTTATTGACAGACTCCTGAACACGGATATAAATTTCTTGAACTTTGCATCTTCATCCCGCTTTTGAGTCTTTGAGGAAATGGTGGGTGGATTTTGGGCAATGGTTTTACTGACATTGAAGAAGAAGCAACCCCTTCCTTAGATATTTGTAGTTCCTTGGTGGTGCTTTGCCTTGGACTTTCTTCAATCTCTTTGGGCATGCCATTATACGGTGCTTGGTTGGACCCCTCTACATCACTACCGTCCTCCTCTTGTCTACTAGTTTTTGCCTCACCGTTCACCTTCACATCACCACCTACTACTTTCCCACTACAGGTCAAAACCGGTAAGCATATGTCATGATCAACCTTTGAAATCACCATATCATCATTTGCACACCTTTCTAATGGCTTGGAGTATAGTTGGGGTGAAAGTTGACTCATTTGACATTCGAGTTGCTTGATAGATCCCGAGTAAAAGTTTACTTTATTATTCAAGGAAAAGAGGTTAGCTTTTATTTCTTTAAGAATTTTGTCTTATCCTTCAACCTTATTCAGAATGCGGGACAACAAAATATCCATGTGACAACTGTTGGCGCTGTCCCTAGATCTTGGTCTATCACCCCTAGGCATATAACATACATCATAGTCGGTCAAATCTTGATTGTAACTTCTCCGTCCATCCTCACCAAGTGTGTTCCAACCTTGATTCCTACACGACATCAAAGAGCCCAGGTAAGAACCCTCATCTAGTCTTGACACTTTTTGCACCTCATTGTTTTCAGAAACACTCCCCATGACTTGTTCGATTAGCAATACCATTCGGGACATCATCTTAGCTATGTTTTCATCTCGTTCTTGGTTTTTCTCTACTTGTTCTTTTGTCAGCTCAAAATTTAAGGGAGACACTTGATCTTCTTTAGTGTACCAAGAACGATTGTTTTTTCTTCATTTCATCGAGAAGTGTTGATTCTATAGCAAACTGTTGTAGCATGATTCCTCCTCAAACAAGATGGTTAGCCACCCCTTTGTTAACTGAGTTAAGACTCTGATATAAGTATTGTAGCAACGCATTGCTCGGGAGTCCATGAGTTGGACACTTGAGAAGCATCTTCTGGAATGTCAACCAGATTTCATGAATTGGTTCCCCATCTACTTGCTATGTAACACCCCGTATCCGATTAAGAGTAATGAACAAAAAATTCAGAATCTATAGGTGCTATCCATGAGGACCACCGACAGTCTGTTGGTGGACCCACGGACCTTAAGTGTGGTCCGTGTCTGGAGCCCCAAAATAGAACTTTCTGACCATGATCGACGGTCCACCAGGACGGGTCATGGGTCAGATCACTGTCCGTCGACTGGGGTCTATGGATGGGTCACTCAAAAGTTCTAGGGAAGGAACCACGGTTGGACCTACGGGCCGTAGGTGGGTCCACGGTTCGTGGTCCAAAGACCCGTGGTTTGGCAAAAAATCTCTGACCGCCAACCACGGTTCACCAGGATGGACCGTACCATGGTCTGTCGACTGGTCCGTCGGTTGGTAGGTCGGTGACTGCTGGCATTTATTTTTAGGGGTATTTGGGTATTTTCTTAATTAATTAATTCCTATACTATGTCGTTTTGTCTACATTTAGAACCCCCATATAAGTCTTTTTACTCCAAATTCACCCCATACAATTCATCCTTCCAAATTCCGAAAAGAAAACCCACTCCTCTGAAATATTCTCTTACTAGAACTTGAAGAAGAAGAAGAAGATTTCACCTAGGGTTTCAAGCTAAGGATCCAAATTCTCCATTGAAGCTTATCATTGGGCTTTGTAGTTAAGGTATGATAGCTTTCATCCATGGACAACTTGCATCCATGGAGTTCCTTCAAAATTCAATTTCAAAAGAAAGATAGAGATCCCCCATTGTTAGGGATTGATTCAAAAGTCATGGGTTCCTTTCAAACTTGATTCTAATGGTTGAATTATGTTATGATAAGCATGAATTCATGATTTCCTATTGTTTTTATGATGTATCCCAAAGAACCCATGAAATCCCCATATTTCTCAATTGTGATCTTATAATGTGGGTCTTTGTTGATGAAAGAAGAATTTTATGAGGAAAGTTAGCAAATTGTTGAGGTTTCTAGGTGTCACCCACGAGGGCCAACCACTCCTCGTGGTTGGACCCAAGCCCCGTAGGCGAGCTTCATGGATGAGGCACCTTGGATACTACTTGAAGCAGTGAACCATGACCAGGACCCACGCCCCATGGATGGGTCCACGGGCCGTGGTTAAGGGGTCTGTCGATGGCTATTTTTCTCTGTTCAAACCACACTTGACCAGGACGGACCGTAGGTCCATCAACGGTCCGTCGACGGGGTCTCGTGGTTGGACATTTAGGGACAATTGAGGCAGTTAAGTGTAGGTGCATAAGGGTCTTTTCCGGTTTTAATTGAATCAATGTGGTGTCATTTTGACTAAGTCTAAGAAACCTATACAAGTATTTTTAACCCCCAAAATCCCCCAATTAATTCATTCTCTCAAAATCCCAAAAGAATTCCTAAACTCCTCTAAAATATTCTCTCTCTAGAAGGAAGAAGAAGAAGGAACAAATTGAAGCTAGGTCAAGTTCAAGTTTCCAATCTTCAAGCTCGTGAGGGATTTGTAATCAAGGTATGATGACTTTTCATCCATGGGATCCTCCTCCCATGGATTCCCACATAATTCTATAATTTGAAGAAGAATTTTCCCAATTCTAGTTAGGGTTTCTTCCATTGTTGTAGGTAATGATGAATGTTGATCCAATTGAGTGGATTATGATTGTTTATGATTGAATTGATAGAATTGCATGTATTTAGGATGGAATTACATGTACCCATGCCTATCCTATGATTTTAAGGTTGAATTGATATAGTGGATTTGATGCCATGTTAGGGAATATCTATGGGTTAGATATATCCTTATAGGATTGATGAATTATGACTAGAATTGCTTGAGATTAAAGAATATATGATGAATATGATTTTAATTGCTTGAGAGTAAAGAATAAATGATGATCATGAGATGAAGTGCTTTCAGACAAAAGCCTAGACTATGAATTATTGAATGTTCATTTTGTAGTATGGAATAGATACTTCCTAGAATGGATTGATAAGAATGATTGTATGAATGTAAAAGGTTTACTCACATGAATGATTCTAGTTTGAAAGGATTTCTCACCTAAAATGAATCTAGACTAAAATACTTAATGAATGATGAGGTTAGAGGCGATTACCCTTGACCTCCATTTGCCAGGATATAAGGTGATTCTCATACTCCTTAAAATTGATTAAGAGGTAAGTCCCCACGTTCCTACTATGATGAATGAAAATGGAGGAGAGTACCCATGCTACTTATGAAATGACGTGGAGGCGAGTACATGTGTCATATGATGAGGCTGTGGTTGCGAGTACTCGTAATCTAAAAGTAAGTAAGGCAAGAGGCGAATACCCATTAGCCTTTATAAGCTAGGCATTGAGGCCAATCCCCATATCTTTAAAAGTAAGTATGATTAATGTGATTATGTAATGAAGTTGCCTTGTTTGGAGTGTTGCTAGATACACCTTCCATGATGTAAGCTTTACTACAGGCGGATGACCTAAGTCTTGGCTAAGGTTAAGTGAGGCTACTCAAAGGAGTATTCCTCTTTCATTATGATTCTTAGTATGTATTGATTATGCTTATGCCTTATGTTTTATGTGTAATAATGCTTATGATTATGTTGTTTATGCTAGCCATCATATTTAGTACTTAATTTTACTAACGCGTACTCTTTCCTACATTCTTATCAAATGTAGGTTCGGTGACATCGACTCTCATACTCGTGGTTAGCTTCATTGTTGATCAAGGAAGCAATGTTTTGGTGAGTCCTCATTGTGTTCGAGGATGTGATCACCATTTTCCCTTTATGTCTTTCTTTTATATTTGAGACTATTGTATGGGCTGCGCCCAAAGATTTATATTCTCTTATGTTTAGATGGTTTGAGACAATGTCATGTTAGACTTCCACTTGCTTTATAAAAAGACTATGATTATATTGAATTTTTTTAATATCCACTCATTTATATTACTTTATGTTATGATATGCTAAGTGGATTGTATGAGGCCTCTCGGGGTCTTATACGCCTTGTTACATCTAGGGGTACCCCTGGGTCATGAAAAATTTGGTAATCAGAGCACAAGGTTAAGAATGGTTCTAGGATGTCTCAAACCATGTCTATTAGAGTCTTGTTCATAAATGTGAAGCGCACCACATTTATGAATGGGAGGCTATTAGATGTTTAGGAAATTTCAGTTCTTCACTTCTCTAAGTCGTGCCATGGAGTTTAACTGTATAAATCATTTTCCTAATGCGTGCCCAATGGTTTTTAGGATATGACTACTAGAAGGGCTAATGATAGAAGGTTGGAGGAAGGCAATGTTGAGCAAGAGGTTCCTCCTAAAGCTTCGATTGACCCATTAAATGAGAATGTGACTAAAGTAGAATTTAGGTCGACATTCCAAGTGTTGGCTCAAGCCGTGACGACACAAGCTAACATAGAGGTGGTAACCCCTGTGATCCCAAATATGGGTACGACGGCGGCAAGAGTGAGACATTTCACAAGAATTAACCCTCCCAGATTTTATGGCTCCAAAGTTGAGGAATACCCTCAAGAGTTTATCGTCGAGGTCTATAAGGTACTTTCTATCTTGGGTGTGACTCCGGTAGAGAAGGCAGAACTAGCCGCTTGCCAACTTAAAGGGGTTGCTCAAATTTGGTGTAATCAATTGAAAGAGGCAATACCGGTGGAAGCAGGTCCCATAGAATGGGAAAGGTTCAAAAGTGCTTTTATTGACAGATGCTTCCCTCTAGATATGAGAGAGGCCAAGGTACTTGAGTTCATTAACCTTAGGCAAGGAAATATGAGTGCAAGGGAATACACTTTAAGGTTCACTCAACTATCTAAGTATGCTTAATGAGCCCAAGATTTGGACTCATTTGGGGGTTAGTTTATATAGATTTAGTGTCCTCAAATGCTTATTTTGTGCCAATAATTGATGTTAAATCCTTGATTTTCAGGTGTATGGATTACAGAACAAGGCAAGGACACTAATAGGCAAAAAGGAACAAACAAGCTGAAGAAATGAAGAAAGGCGAGTTTGAGGATTGCCAAGAGCACTCGGCGTGTCGCCGAGTAGCTCATCAGACCGCCTAAAGTTCCAGTGTGCCAAGCCCTGAAGGAAAGAACCAAGTTGGTGATGGAAAGGAGCAGTCGGCGGATCACCGAGTAGTTCCGTGATGCAGTGCTAGATCGCCTAAAGTTAAAGATCTAGAGTTTTCTGAGTACCAAGGTAAAAGGGTGATGGAATAGACCAAAGGGCGGCTTGCCGAGTTGTTCGGCGAGCCCGACTTACTTCACCGAGTGACTCTTCGCAACACATTTTTAGAGACTATAAATACATTTTTGAACATTTAGTTTAGTATCAATTAGTGTTTAGAACAATTTATTATTAAGTTTTTAGTATCTGGAGACAGTTTTCTCTAGTTTTTCTTGAACTTTGAAGAATTGAAGTTTTTCACTTTTGAGAAATTGGAAGTGGGTCTTTGAGATTCTTTGAATTGGAGCATTGTAAGGACAAATCTACTCTTACCCAGTTGATGAATAATCAATTTGATAACAGTTTTTTACCTCTTTATGATGTCTAGCTAATACCCCAATTCTTAGTGTGTGATTATGTGATTATGGGCTGATTTAGTTTATGGGTATTTCTAATTGTTAGTTTAAATTCTATTTAGAAGTGATTTTAATCATTAATTGTGGTTTAATTTAGGAATTGTAGTTGCAAATGCAGTTGCATGTTTGTGTTCTTGGCTTGCTCGAGAAAGAGGTTTTAGAACCAAAATTATTGGTTGATGGTTAGTGGGTATTGGGTTGACTTGGGTTAAGCTCGAGAGACTGAACCCTAAACCCAATCCCACACATTCAACTCGAGAGACTGAATGAACTAAGGTGTGGGCTGTTCTTATTTATCATGCTTGTTGATGTTCGAGAGAAATCACTTGATTCGGGGTAAATTGTTCGAGAGAAAATTTATTTCCACTATATCCTAGCTTACTCAGTAATATCTAGCTAATTACTAATAGTTGCAATTACCCATTTGTCTGTATTAGCCTATAATCATTCACATCCCAAGAACCCATCTCATTATCATTAAGTTATATGTTTGTGACTGTTTGTAGTTGATAATTAAAACCAAACCCCTCCCCCCATTTTTCATTCCTTTCATCCCTTAACTTGAATGATGTTTTTATTCGATAACTTTTATTCTTATGATTGATTTGAACATGTTCATACTTCCCAATTGAATCTGAAACACGTACCATTCCCTGTGGGATTTGACCCCAACTCATTTAGTTGGGTTTTATACTGACTAGCGATAGTTGACACTTAAAATTTGATGAAGTGTCCTTGAAACGTAAAATCAAAATGGCGTCGCTGCCGGGGAGTGGTGTTGTTTGAAATTTTTTTGGTGAAGTTGAATTTTGTTCTTGTTAGTCATAGTTGAATCGACTTATTTTTAGTTTTTGTTTTTTGTTGCTGTTTGAAACATAGGAAATGAGTGTCAATAGAAGCAATGGTAGCCAAGTGGGTCACCAAGATGACATCGGAAATCTTAATGATGTCAATGAACCAAATGTCCATGACCCAAATCTTGTGGGTGGAGTTGGTGCCATTCACTTGCCCCTAGCTGAAGGGAACGTTGTGTTCCATATTGCAAGCACCATGTTGCAGCTCTTGCAATTGAAAGGGTTGTTTGGTGAGTTTGCTCATGAGGATCCCTATGAGCAAATAAGGAACTCTGTCGATGTTTGTGGACCATTCTCCTTTAAAAAAATATCTCATTAGTCGGTTCAGTTGAGTTTATTCCCATTTTCTCTAATGGGAGAAGCATGTAAGTGGTTGGCAGAGTTGCCAAGAGATTCTATTACTTCATGGGAAGAGCTTGTCATCGCATTTCAAGTGTGATTTTTCCCTCCTTCGAAGATGATTACTCTTCGGGACAACATCCAAAGCTTCAAGTGTTTGGAAGGTGAGCCAATCCATGAGACTTGGCTATGATTTAAGAATTTGGTGCTACAATGCCCAACTCATGGATTGCCGACAACGTTTTGCTGTAATACTTTTACTAAAGCCTTGATTCGGTGAACAAGGAAGTGGCAGATCAACTCTCTTCGGGAGGTTTAGTGCAATAACCTTACATTATAGCAGTCCAACTCTTGGATGGTATGACTAAAATTAACCGAGCATGGTACAACTATGAAGATCAGGTCTTCCCTCTCACTTTTAAATTCACTAAAGAACATATTGAAAAATATCAAGAGAGGGACCAAAACATGGCAAAGATGATGAATCAGTTGGACATTTTGGCCAAGAACGTCATGGATGCTGGTAGTAGGAGTGTATGTTATCGGTGTTGGTGGTGTAAACCTCGAAGAAGCCAAGTTTGAAGCACTGTACAACGAGGAAGTAAACTTCTTAGCCAACCAAGGAGGTGATTATCGTGCAAACTACACAAGGCCGGGTGGTAACCAAAGTTGGAATAGAGATGAGGACTGGAGAGACCGTGATAGAGAGTGGCGTGATCGGAATGCTACTTGGAAGGAAAGAGATGGGGAGAAGGATAGGTATGTTCCTTCCCACGAGCGTCAAAAGCCCAAAGATTCTGAGGGTGTCCGTACAGAGGATGTGCTCTCTCGTATTCTCAACAAAGTTAAAGGGTCTGATAAGATTTTGAAGGAAATGAAGGAAGATGTATCAACCCTCAACCAGAAGATTACCTCTTATTTCGTCTCTATCAAGCAGTTGGAGACCCAAATGGGCCAAATTTCTTCACATTAAAACTTGAGACAACAAGGGGGTTGCCTAGTGATACTATGGCAAACCCCAAGAATGAAGTTTGAGTGAGGACTTGCGTCGTGCCACGACGTTAACTAAGGTGCTTCTTGGTAGGCAACCCAAGTTTTTATTGCTTTATTTGAATTTTGGAATAACCTGTGTTGATTGTGCAGGTTGAAGTCTAGAATGTGTTTGAAAAGTGTAGGTTGGCGAGCCAAGAGTCCAGTCGGCGACTCATCAAAGAGGTCGGCGAGCCCGACTTGGACAGCGAGCCCAATTTGGCTCGCCAAATTGATTCGGTGACTCCCCGATCGGTTTATTGAGTCCTTCTGCGGCATGATTTTTGCATTTTTCTTGGGTTGTTTCTAACTAATTTTTGGTGTATTTTTTTAGATATGGCTAGACCAAAAGTAGTAGCCCGAGATATGTTGCCCCGCAAGAGGGAAAAGGGAATCACTATAACTGAGGATGCAGCCGCATCCCGGGCAAAGGCAATAAAACTTCCTACCACAGGTGGGAAAGCAAAGGGAAAGGCAATGCACCTGCTCCAGCATCACCAGAGGTCAGCTTTGATAGTGAAGGAATATATGCCACTTACCTCACCACTTCAGAGTGCGAGGGTGTGCAACAGGACCCTCAGGCTACCATTTGTGAGCCTGAGGATGATGAGTTACTGTTAGGCTAGAGTGGTGAGTTGAGTTCCAAAAGGTTGCATGATCCGTCTAGGTCAGGACTCCCTAGGCCACTACTCCTCCTCTCATTGCAACTCAAGTTGTGGTCCCTGCACCACCTGCACAGGGTCCTACTCCTCGATCTATAAACTTACTAAAGACCGAGATATTGCGGACCATCATCGAAGGGAAGAGGTTTTCTACTGATGGAGTGATAGATAGATACCCAGAGATCTGGAGCTGCTTGAAGTCTCACAAGTTCCAAATATTCACCAGACCCTGTGGCCCTTACATTCCAAATTGGGTACGGGAGTTCTACATTGCCTACGGAGCCCTAGTGCCACAAGGGAAAAGAAAGGATGCCACATTCAAGCCGATGGATTATGTGGTCATCAGGGGGAAAAAGGTCAAGTGTGATAGTGATGATATTAATGCAGTTCTGGAGTGTACAAAAAACATTTTAGTTGACTACCAATACATGATCAAGACAAAATCATTGGAGACTCTGAAAAAATGGTTAGCCTCTCTGTTATCTAATAGTACTCCCAAGCGGATTGAGGCTGAAACACCTATAGAAATGAAAGACCTCAACGTGGCAGCAGAGTATTGGTTTGGCTTTATAAGCAGTACAATCGTTCCGTCACAAAATTAATCTATTCTCCGCCACACAAAGGCAGCGTGTCTTGGGTCCATCATTTCAGGAAAGCACATCTATTTGGGTATGATCATTGGCCAAGAAATGGCCATGAGGACCAAACAACTACATACCTCTCTCCCTTTTCTGATATTGATCACCGAGTTGTGCAGACGAACCTGAGTGCCCTGTGATGAGAAGAAAGAAGTGGATGTGGTTCCCACCTTTTGTACCGACATCTAGTGGATTGAGGCTGAGTATTTGAAAGATGAGGCTGAGAAGAAGAAGGCAACTGTGGTGGACACTTCCCCGGTTGTTGATACTGATACACTACCTGCAGAGGTAGTATTGCCTACTCCGGGCCCTGGGCCTTCAGGTATATCTAGTGCTTTCCCTTCTGTGACTCCTAGTTCCTCTATATCTCCCCAGCCTCCTAGGTCTTCTTCTAGTGCCACTGCATCTCGACCTCCACTCACCCAACCTGAGACACTATGGATGGGACAACTAGCGCATTCTGCTGATAGGCGTGCCTCCAGGCTTGAGGCCACAGTCCCTGGGATGATTAAGAGAGCCCTTACTACTGTTGTGACACCCCTTACACTCTGTTTGAATCATTCTTACCCATTGTATTGTATTGTATCATTACTGTACCTACAATGTTTGTTTTGATGGTTACTTAAAATATATTGTATTGTATTGTTAAATTCCGTTGTTACGTAACAATGAAAGCCCCCATTTTATGAAACAACCAATTTGGTGTGTTTCCATTGTTTCTTATTTTTTTTCCAATTATATGTTTACATAATATTTCATAATATTGTTTTACCCTTTACCTTATATTATTTAATTCTAGTCAAACCTCTTACCCTAGAATAATTAAGTATATTTAAGTAAATTTATAAATTACAATACAATACGATATAGTCCAACCAAATAATAAAAATGTTATTAAACAACAAAAACAATACAGTCTAGCCAAATATTGTATCTTCCATACAATACAATACAGTACAATAGAGTGCAATACAATATAATACATTATGAAATAATCAGTAACAATGATCCAAACAGAGTGTTAGTGTGTCTATTGATACCCTTACGGCATGGATAGCGGTGTATGAGCGAGGGCAGGGGGCCACTGATTAGGTGACGACTCTAAAGGCCACAATTGCTCAGATAAGGAAGGACGTAAACCAGTTGAAGTCCACAGATATGTCCAAGATTTTTGGGATGGTTGAGATCCCCGACATGCCAGCGGATATGGATGTGCCTCCGGCTACCACCAGAGATGAGGTTCGAGTTGAGGAGATGGCTGCTGCTGAGTCCGAGATTGAGACTGAGAAGGAGCAGCTTGGTGTCGATGAAGAGGCTACTTATGAGGGCCTTATAAAGGTTGAGGAGGCTATGATGGATTTATCCGTGCATATTTGATTGACAGATACACCCATGGCTGAGTCTAGTGGATCCACTGCTGATGTTACACCGAGCACTGATGCCTAGGATCAGAGTGTTGCAGCGAGCATTGATGCCCCGACAGATGGAGCGACTGTGTAGACAGGGATTCCAAATGAAGTTTCATAGACAATATGTGAACTTTTTGCATCTCGTTGTAACTAGACGATTATCATAGGAGTTTCTTGTGATGAACATTGCACACTAGCTAAAGTGTGGAGTCTTGATTGATTTGGTGTCAATGCCTTGTGTGATGATCTTACCGTGAACCTTGTGTGTTGACACCTAGAATTTCCCCCGTTGGTCCGGTTGACTAAGTCATGCAAGCTCTTGATATGATCTTAGGCAACAATTTGGAAGAGTGAAATAGTTTGACAATATACCTCTTTTGTGGCTAACCTTGTGAGTGTGTGAACTTTGCTTAACCCCTTTTGAGCCTTATCCTTTTCTTGAAAGAAAATTGATGAAATTGTAACCCCTATTCATCCATTCACCCATAATCCTCATGAAGTGTGGTTTGTTTGAATAGCCAACTTAGGCCAAAAGCCTAAGTTGGGGGTGTGGTGAAAAGAAGAGGAAAATCAAGAAGTGTGAAGAAGTCCCCCTTGATCCATGGTTTTGAAAAAGATGGAACCCCTCCATAAAAAAAAGAGAGAAAGAAAAGAAGAATGAATAAGAAAAAGAATGAAAAAGTTGTGAAATAAAGTTATGAAAGTTGCAAAAGAAATGGGGTGTCCAGTATTCCACTGGAAGTGAATAATGGAGTGAATTTTGAGCATGAGTGAAAATGCTGAAGAAACGGAAGGAAAGTGATGTTTATACCACATTTCATGATGATAGCAACCATTGATCCTAAATGACCACGCCTTCACACTCAACCCCATTACAAGCCTTGCAAAGACCTTTTTGATCTTGAGTGAGCTGAAACGAAGGTTGATTGGAAAATAAGGGAAAACCTATGTGTGAAATCATGCATGTGTTCATTTTTGTGAGTGTGATAGTTGTATATGAATCCAGAGATATAAATTGTTGAAGAATTGTGTGTGAATATGGAATCATCTTTGTTGTGAGGGCATTTGAGTACCTTTGTTGAGCTTGAACTTGCATTTGAAGCAAGTACTGTGAACTTGAGAATTTTTTATAATGGTGAATCACAACTTGAACCTTTGATTGCACAATTGATTCCTGTATGAGTAAGTTGAGTCTTGTTGTGTGCATTCATGATTGAGTCTTTTGTAACACTGTTTGAGACATCTTTTCTGAACTGCTGAACTTGAGTTTTACTTGAGGACAAACAAAAGTTTAAGTTGGGGATGTTGATGAGCCCAAGATTTGGACTCATTTAGGGCTTAGTTTATATAGATTTAGTGTCCTCAAATGCTTCTACCAAGGGGAAGATGGTGTTCTAAAGTACCATTGTCGTTTATGTATTTTGGATGTTGGTGACTTAAGGGGATTGATTTAATCTGAAGCCCATAGTTATCGGTATTCTATTCACCCGGGAGCCACCAAGATGTACCATGATTTACGGGAGATCTATTGGTGGAATGGGATGAAGAAGGATATTGCGGGATTTGTGGCTAATTGTTGTAATTGCCAACAAGTGAAGGTTGAGCATCAGAGACTGGGAAGTTTATCCCAATATTTTAGTATTCCTACTTGGAAGTGGGAAAATTTTAATATGGACTTCATAATAGGGTTGCCACAAACTCGGCACCAATATGAATTGATGTGGGTTATAGTTGACCGATTGACGAAGTCGACCCATTTCATTCCCGTCAAGGTTTTCTAGATGGCAGAAGATTATGCGAAGTTGTATTTGAGAGATTGTAAGGTTGCATGGAGTGCCCTTGTCCATTATCTCCGACAGAGGTACTCAGTGTACTTCACAGTTTTGGAAGTCGTTTCGAAAGGGTCTTGGCACTAAAGTTAAGCATAGCACAACTTTACACCCCCAAACCGATGGGCAAGCGGAAAGAACAATCCAAAAATTGGAAGATATGTTGAGGGCTTGCGTGATAGGTTTCAAGGGAATTTAGGATGACCATTTTCCCTTTAATGAATTTGCCTATAACAATAGATACCATTCAAGTTTTGGTGGGTCGTAGGAGGGTTAAAATCAAGATAAATGACTCCCGTTCTTAGAATGACATGTTTAGGGGTTACACGTTTGGGTACGACACCCCAAGGACCACCCAAGGTGTCCTTGAGGAGGACCCCAACACTGCCCAAAAAGCTATCAAAACAGCTTGATTGACGACCCCAATTCACGCCCCGTAGATCAACCTATACCCTGTAGGTAAAGGCCTGCAGAAGGCCTCTAAATGAAGCCTCAGGTGCAAACCACGCAGGCCATTCACGTTCAGTAACCCTACCTAAGGTCCGTCGGTGGAGGGGCGTAAGTACTGCCAGATTTAGGGTTTTTAGTTTTAAGTGAGGAATTGAGGGTTAGTTTAGTAATTAGTTTAGGAGTTAGGAGGGGCGATTAGTAAGTTAATTAACCTCCTATAAATATTTAATAGACCCTAAACAAATCACTTTAACTCACTCATCTAAGACCCCTAAATCATATCAAGAAATTATCTCTCTAAAATAGAAGAAGAAAAATAAGAGAAGGGAAGAAGGGAGGAAGCATCTAGGACGAATTCACCATTGATTCAAGCTTAGTTTATGGCTGTGATTAAAGGTATGTGAATCTTATTCATCTACGGGTTCTACCACCCATAGAGCCCCCTAGTTTTCCCCCAATTTTGAAGAAAAGCCCAATCTAGGCTAGGGTTTCTTCCAAAGTGTGGGTAGTGCTTGAATATGATTCCAAATGGTTGGATAGCATTCAATTATGATTCATTTAGTTTAGTTTAGTGATACTATGATGTTTTAATGTTATTCTATGGTGAAACCCAATCTAAATTAATGAATGTCATGTTTGTGGGTTTATGCAATGGAAGGTGAAATTGAAGGTTCAAGGTAATATTCTAGAATTGAGTTTATGAATATAAATTCTTCACTAATTGAAGTAGGTAAACATGTATTGATACTAGATTGTTATTTATATGATCAATTATGAATTTTAGTGCTTGAGGTTGGGACTTGCGATGAATTGTGAATAGAAGTGCCTATGACTACGACTTGAGATTAGTTTGTCTTATGTTTTAGGTTGTTGTGATGGATGTAGTTTTAGGGAATGAAAGTATAAAGTGATAGAATTAGAACATGGATTTGTTGTCAAGGACATCCTTCCATGAGATATGAATGTTAGGAAAGGCTTAATAAGTAAACCTTGGGGTGTATGCTTTGCTCCAAGTGGATATTGAAGATGAGATGGAGTGTCACACAAGATAGGGTCCGGGCTCCAAGTAGAAAGGAGAACCACACCTAGTTGATTTGAGGACTATGTAAGTTAAAGGGGGAACTCTTACGTAGTAGAGTATGGGTTTTCCCAAAGTTAGGTGTCAAGAGATGGGGGCCTTCACATAGTTGAGTTAAGGTTCCTAGTAGCAATCTCCAAATCCTATGAACTAAGACATGCTTGAGAAGCATCTTGTAGTGTTCTAAAGCATAATTGAACTAAGAAATGCTTGAGAAGCATCTCGTAGTGTCTGAAAGCATAATTGAACTAAGACATGCTTGAGAAGCATCTCGTAGTGTTCTAAAGCATAATTGAACTAAGACTTACTTGAGAAGTACCTCATAGTGTTCAAAAGTATAAATGGACTTAGACATACTTAGAGTAGTATCTCATAGGTTCCATGCTAGTAATGAACCTAGACATGCTACGAGTAGTATCTCATAGGGTTTAATCTAATAGTGAACTAAAATGTTATTAAGAGAGTACCTCCTAGTGTTCTAAAGCTAAACGAGAGGAACTAGGTTCCAAATCAGGAAGCATTAGTATGAGAACCTAAAAGTAGTACTTAACATGAATAGTATTATGGGATGTTACTTGTGCATTGCACAAGTACGACTAAGGGTCATTCAAGAAAGAAGTTCTTATACGGGATGTATTTGTAGTTAGGGTTGTGCTATAGTTGCCTCCCATGATATACTTGACTAAGGCTGGTAGTTCCCTTGTCTACACGAAGTAAGCTAATAGTAAGACCAAAGGAGGGTTGATATGACTAGGATGACTTCAAGGTGATGGTTAGTGTGGAGGGTAGTATGGGATGCTTTTCATGCATTGCACAAGTGTGCCTTGGGTTTACTTAGGAGTATGGTTCCCTTGTGGTAGAAGAGATAAAATACATAACTATGGTTATAGACTATGATTAAGATGACCAAAAAGGGATACTTGTCTTGGGTAGTATTATGGGATGCTATTCTTGCTTGGCACTTGTATGCCTTTGAGGTTACTTGAGAATGGTGCTATTATGGTATAGGTGGCTATGAGTAAATTATTCTTATATGATTATGACTTATCTCCTATGCTCATTTATTATGTCTTATGTTGACTTATTAATCTATGATGCTTAAGTTGGAGGTTATGCTATGAATATGTTATTATCTCTTATGTTTATGTCTTATGTTGACTAACCATTTTGAGATGCTCTTATATTGTGTTCTATCTTTCATACTTGGTACATTTTGTACTAACACATATTGCCTACATTCTAATCAAATGTAGGTTATTGGGAGATTGAGTTGCTTGGAGGCTAGGTTCCTAAGTGCAAGAAGGCGTGAAGATTTGGTGAGTCCTCATAGCTTCGAGGACAAACCCCTATGTTTCCTTTATGTCATTTTCCATATATTTTAGTTATTATATGGGCTGCGACCCAAATCATTCATAGATGGTTTTGAGACAAAGATATTAGTAAAGACTTCCACTTTTACGGAATGCCTTTTCTATTGTATGTTTAAAGTAACTTTTAAATTCTCCCGTCTTTCTATGATTTTATGTTATGAGTATGCTAAGGTCTTGTATGCAGCCCCTTCGGGGTCAAGTATGCTGTGTTACTTCTTGGGGATAACCCCGGGACGTGACAAACTTGGTATCAGATCATAAGGTTTTGAGAAATATTTTAGGATGTCTCAAACCACGTCTAAGTAGAGTCTTATTTATGGGTGTGAGTCGCGACACATTTATTAATAGGAGGCTATTGGATGCTTAGGAAAATTCTCACTTCTTTTTTCTCTTAGTCGTTACGTAGAGTTTAACGTTAGTAGGGTCTTCTCCTAATCCTTGCCCGTTCTTTTTCAAGGTATGGCTAATACAAGGGCAAATTCTAGGAGAGTTGAGAAGGGTGATGAGGAGCAAGAAGTTCTTATTCAAGTTCCACACCAAGCTCCTCCTCAAGTTCCTAATGAATCAGGGACTATGACTAATGTGTAGATAAGGGCGGCTCTCAAAATATTGACTCAAGCCGTTACGTCCCAAGTCAATAGGGGAGTAGTTACTCTGGCTAATAATGTGAATACGGCTGCCTTGAGAGTAAGAAAGTTCTTGAGGATGAACCCTCCAGAGTTTTATGGCTCCAAGGTCGAGAAAGATCCTCAAAGTTTCATAGATGAGGTGTATAAGGTGCTTGCCATCATGGGCTTGGCTATGGTAGAGAAAGCAGAACTAGCCGCTTATCAATTGAGGGACATACCACAAATTTGGTATGAACAATAGAAAGATAGTACACCGGTAGGAGCGGTCCCAGTAGAGTGGGAAGGGTTCAAAGAAGCATTCCTAGATAGGTTCTTTCCCCTAGAGTTGAGGAAATGAAATATGCAAGAATTTATTAACCTTCATCAAGGAGGTATGAGTGTGAAGGAGTATGCCCTTAAATTCACCCAACTATCCAAGTATGCTCCAACTTTAGTGGCAGACTCGAGGGCTAGAATGAATAAGTTTGTGATGGGAGTATCCGAATTAGTGGAGAATGAGTGTCGTTCGGCAATGCTTATCCCTAGTATGAACATTTCAAGTCTTATGGTTCATGCTGAACAAATTGAGGAGCAAAAGCTCAAGAACATGAATAGGGAGGTAAAGAGGGCTAGGACCAATGATAGCAACTTTTCTAATGCTAAGTCTGATAGACAAGATAGGCCTAGGACTAAACCAAAGTATTCCGGCCAAGATTCTTCCAAGTCTACTTGCTCAAAGTGTGGGAGGAGTCATTATGGCAAGTGCCTAGCTGGCATGGATGGTTGCTATTGATGTGAAAACGAGGGACACAAAGTGAGAGATTGTCCAGTCCTTAAAGCTAAAGGAAGAGAGGGTAAGAAAGTTGACTCTAGTGGTATTGATGAGGAGCCTCAAAAGAAGAATAGATTTTACGCCCTCCAATATAGATAAGATCAAGAGTGATCTCCTCATGTCCCTTTCCGGTATGTGTTTCATGCTTTATTAAATTTCCAGATTTCTTGACTTTTGTGACTTGTTATGTTGGATTTGAAGTTGTTTTCTAGTATGCATGATGTTTAGAAAAGTTTGTGTAGGCTTACTCCCAAGTGGGGAATAGTGTGCCTATCTAGTAGGGTTATTTTGTGCCTTATGTGTTGCCATGACTTCCTTATATGCATGTTCATGAAAATGCTTAGGTCTTGTTAGAAATGACTTAATTGCATTGTTTCTTCATGTTATAGTGCATATTGAGTAAGATTTGCATATAGACTTCATGAGTTGGGTAATGAGCATGCCCTAGTTGGAGTTGAAAGATTTCATTAATGAATGGATGATTTTGAGAAGTAATGTGCATTTAGGCTCCATGAGTATGTGATGAGTATGTCTTAGCTAGGATTTGATAGTTCTTCCTTTAAAAAGAGTAGATATAGAATTGATGCATTTTTGGGTTGGTAGAAGTAGTTCCTATTCCCTTAAGTTGCATTGAATGAATTAGTTTTGAATTTAAGTTTTCTTCCTTGATTGTGTGCATTAGATGTAGTACATGCATAATGGGCTGCTAAGTTAGAGTTTAGAATTTATGAAGTGTTTAAAGTATCATTCTAGGACGACTGTTCCCAAGTGGGGGATATTGTAATACCCCGGAAACTAGTGAGTGGAACTAGTCTGTTGTAGAGTCTTGTATCGGAGTTTTGGTGTGTCGTATGAGGGTTAAAATCAAGATAAATGACTCCCGTACTTAGAATGACATATTTAGGGGTTAAACGTCCGGGGACGACTCCCCAAGGACCACCCAAGGGGTCCTTGAGGAGGACCCCAACACTGCCCAAAAAGCTATCAAAACAGCTTGATTCAAGACCCCAATTCATGCCCCGTAGATCAACCTACGCCCCATAGGTCATGGGCGCAGGTCAAGGCCTGCAAATGAATCCTCAGGTTCAAACCACGGAGGCCATTCACGTTCAGTAGCTCCACCTACGGTCCGTAGGTGGAGGGGCGTAGGTACTGCCAAATTTCGGGTTTTTAGTTTTAAGTGAGGAGTTGAGGGTTATTTTAGTAATTAGTTTAGGGGTTAGGAGGGGCGATTAGTAAGTTAATTAAACTCCTATAAATATTTAATAGACCCTAAACAAATCACTTTAACTCACTCATCTAAGACCCTTATATCCTCTCAAGAAATTATCTCTCTAAAATAGAAGAAGAAGAAGAAGAGAAGGGAAGAAGGGAGGCAACATCTAGGACGAATTCACCATTGATTCAAGATTAGTTTAAGTCTGTGATTGAAGGTATCTGAAGCTTATTCATCTATGGGTTCTTCCACTAATAGAGCCCCCTAGTTTTCACCCAATTTTGAATAAAACCCCAATCTAGGCTAGGGTTTCTTCCAAAGTGTGGGTAGTGCTTGAATATGATTCCAAATGGTTGGATAACATTCAATTATGATTGATTTAGTTTTGTTTAGTGATATTATGATGTTTTAATGTTATTTTATGATGAAACCTAATCTAAATTAATGAATGTGATGTTTGTAGGTTTATGCCATGGAAGGTGAAATTGAAGGTTCAATGTAATCTTCTAAAATTGAGTTTATGAATATCAATTGTTCACTAATTGAAGTAGGTAAACATGTATTGATACTAGATTGATGTTTGTATGATCAATTATGATTTTTATTTCTTGAGGTTGGGACTTGCGATGAATTGTGAATAGAAGTGCCTATGACTACGATTTGAGATTAGTTTGTCTTATGTTTTAGGTTGTTGTGATGGCTGCAGTTTTAGGGCATGAAAGTATGAAGTGATAGAATCACTTGAACATGTATTTGTTGTCAAGGGCATCCTTCCATGAGATATAAATGTTTGGCAAGGGTTAATAAGTAAACCTTTGGGTGTATGCTTTGCTCTAAGTGGATATTCAAGATGAGATCGAGTGTCACACAAGATAGGGTCCAGGCTCCAAGTATAAAGGAGAACCACACCTAGTTGATGTGAGGACTATCCAAGTTAAACTCTTACATAGTAGAGTGTGGGTTTTCCCAAAGTTAGTTCTCATGAGATGGGGGAGTTCACATAGCTTTGTTAAGGTTCCTAATAGAAATCTCCATATCCTATGAACTAAGACATACTTGAAAAGCATCTCGTAGTGTTGTAAAGCATAATTGAACTAAGACATTCTTGAAAAGCATCTCGTAGTGGTTTAAAGCATAATTGAACTAAGACATGCTTGAGAAGCATCTCGTAGTGTTCTAAAGCATAGTTGAACTAAAATTTACTTGAGAAGTACGTCATAGTGTTCAAAAGTATAAATGGACTTAGACATGCTTAGAGTAGTATCTCATAGGGTCCATGCTAGTAAAGAATCTAGACATGCTAAGAGTAGTATATCATAGGGTTCAATCTAAAAGTGAACTAAGCTGTACTTAAGAGAGTACCTCCTAGTGTTCTAAAGCTAAACGAGAGGACCTAGGTTCCAAATCAAGAAGCATTAGTATGAGAACCTAAAAGTAGTACTTAGCATGAGTAGTATTATGGGATGCTACTTGTGCATTGCACAAGTACGACTTAGGGTTATTCAAGAAAGAAGTTCTTATGAGGGATGTATTTCTAGTTAGGGTTGTACTATAGTTACCTCCCATGATATACTTGAATAAGGCTGGTAGTTCCCTTGTCTACACGAAGTAAGCTAATAGTAAGACCAAAGGAGGGTGGATATGACTAGAATGACTTCAAGGTGATGGTTAGAGTGAAGGGTAGTATGGGATGCCTTTCATGCATTGCACAAGTGTGCCTTGGGGTTACTTAGGAGTATGGTGCCCTTGTGGTAGAAGAGATAAAAGACATAACTATGGTTATAGACTATGATTAAGATGACCAAAAAGGGATACTTGGCTTGGGTAGTATTATGGGATGCTATTCCTGCTTTGCACTTGTATGCTTTTGAGGTTACTTGTGAATGGTGCTATTCTGGTATAGGTGGCTATGAGTAAATTATGCTTATATGATTATGACTTATCTCCTATGCTCATTTATTATGTCATATGTTGACTTATGAATCTATGATGCTTACACTACCAGAAAAATACATTTTAGCGATATTAGTTTAGCGGCAATAAACAAAATGCAGCTAAAATTCTCCCTACATTCAAGTATTACCGGCATTTGGGCATTTGCCAGGAAAAATACTTAATTACTGGCAGTTAAAAGTTAATTCTGCTATATAATTTTCACTAAATATATATTTTCCCTAAAATTTATTTCCTTGTAAAACTCTCTGTCGTCAAAGTCACCTACACAGATTAGGGCATATTTCTCTTCCTTATCGTCCATGGCGTGAACTCGTCTCTGTTGTCCTGACCAGGTAATCTATGTACTCTTCTTATCTCTCTTCCTTCTATTCCCCCCCCTCTCACGGTATGTCTTATCTTTTTGATTTTGCAGATTCCTCTCTCTCCTCTTTTCTTTCCCCTCCCTAAATTGATGTAGGTTTACGCACTCTCTCTTTTACTCTTTTCATTGACCGATTTGGTTAATCACATGTGTGACGATGTGTAATAATACTTGTGTCATTGATTTCTTATCGATTCATTTTATGGTGAAGAATTTTTTCTCCATCAATAAGAAGTGCAGATTTCGAGTATTTGTAACATTATGAGTTTCTACAGAGAAAATGTAATTTGTTTGTTTCGTAATGCAGACGGAGAATGCATTTCTAAAATAGCTAAGTATTTTTTTGAGGTGAGTGTGCTGATCGATGCTATATTTATTTTGTTTTCAAGTAAGTTAGTTTGAGATAAGGCAAAGTAGATGTATGTTCTTTCCATTTTAGTTTGGCTTGTTGTAGTGGATTCATATAGTGAATGTCAACTAGTTTGAGATTAAGATGTGGTTGATTGATCAATGAACATTCGGTTTAAGCCTAAAGAATGTGCATATCCGCTGCTAAAGGTCAAAGCCTCACCTGGATAATGTTCTCGCAATATAGTTGGTTTTGTATCTGATAATTCTTTCTATTAAAAAGTTATAATTTTTGCAATATAGTTGTTATTTGGTAATCGTTATATTAGTAAGTTATTTTATTAATCAGGTGATCTAACTGTTGAGAAGGTCTTCAATTTAATTTGTTGTTATTGTTCATTCTTTGTGCTTCTTTCATTTCTCAATAATATATTGTTAGAAGTTAATTACCATTCTTCAGAATTATGCTAACTGTTTGATTGTAGATGTTATAATCTATCTTAGCAACTTTACTTTTGTTCTTGAAATATATTTCTTGCAAAAGTTTAGTCCATATATTTTCACATCTTCATTAGTGAAATCTGTAACTATGGCCATGGCCATGGCCATGAATCATACACACATTAAGATTTTTAAGTACTTGTTTTTATTTTTTCCTATTTCACATTAGGACTCTGCTTTTTATGTACTTATGAGCATATATTTTGAAGGAAATGAAAGAAGAGACAATTTATAGGCCACATAGTCATTTGATGAGGCAAAGAAGCTAGAAAAAGGTGGATTTGACACAATTTATAAGGTAGGTAATGCCTAAATGATGTGAGATCCATATGTTTGAACTCGTCTATTGTCCATAACAACACTGCAATACTAGAAGTGTTCAAAACTAAACAAACTCAGAGATGTGATTTGTTGCAGGGTGTTTTGGCAGATGGGAGAGAGATCATCATCAAAAGGTTGTTCTTCAATAACAAATACAGAGCTGTAGGTTTCAATAACGATGTTAGCAGTCTGCATGTTGAGCACAAAAAATTTATAAGATTATTGGGATGCAGTTGCTCAAAATCGAAAAGTCTTTTTGAAACTAGTCATTCCCATTAAAGTATTTCTAATATTGTAAACTTGCTTGTCAACTCCTTTAATATGTCAAGTTCCACTTAACATACATTGTCTTATTTTCTTCTAGCTTCTGCTAACATGTTTCATGAGTAGAATGAACTTTAAGTTTGGTCCTCTTCATTTTCTTTGTCAACTCCTCTTAGTAAGTTGTAAATTGTGATTTCTATTCATAGCTCATTTGCATAAGCTCTCTAATTTACCTGATTGTGTTGTGTTTATTCAACTTATAATTCAAAAAATTTAAGTCCCCAAAGGTTTAACAAAAACTGACAGTAAATTTGTAGAAACAAGCTTTTTGTTTAACTACTGACATTTGATTTTTCGATAAAACAGATACGCTTGTATGCGAAACTATATGTAAGTGCCTAATTATCACTCTCTGCTTCACTTTAGTACTGATGTATGTTATCTATAACTTGGTACGATCTTTTCTTCTTTGCAGCCCTCTTGAATAGAGTATTTGATTATGATGAGTGGCAATCTTGATGCCCTATTCTCAAATGGTCACAATGGAGTTTTCTGGAATTTATCTTGATTCTTATCAAATGTATGTGATCATTTTTACCTTTTTCATACATCCAATGATTTGGCTTAAAAATCTCGATTTACTATCTACTAATTCATTTCTTTTACCATATATTGTCTAGAATTAGATCCTAGATTGATTTGTGCTAGCGTGTTGAAATCTAATACTTATACATAATGATTGAACTGATTCCCATGGTGATAATATGCTTGTTGTGAATCGTGGCAATCAATGACGTTGGATTTCTTATGATGGCAGTGAATTGGGAACTAATCATCCAATCGATAATCAACACATCTCAGGGAAGATAAAAAACTACCAGATGTTCAAAATGTTCTTTATTGAATTTTTGAATCAAAGGATTCTTGAGAAGCAACCCAAAAAGTGGAAAGATTTGTCCAAAGAAGTGCTCAAGAATCCCTAGAAGTGGAAAGACTTGGCCAAAGAAGTAGTATATATCTACAACGTGAGAGCCTGTCTAGGTGTTAAGAGGATTAGTGCTAAAATACACCTTTTAATTTGTTCCTTAACAATTTGTTACTTGTGTTTTCTACGAATTTCTTGTCACAGGCTAGCCAGATGAGTTATTAGTAAACTATAGTTTTGTAATGTCTCTTGGGTGATTAATAAAAAAATTAGTTACCAAAAAAAGAATATCTTTTTCTTATGATTTTTATTTTTGATGCTTTGAAAGTGTGATTAAATATGAAGATTATTGCATCTTTTTTGGCAATAACACAAGCCATAAAATATATCAGATTTTTACGGCAATTTTACTGGCAATAGTAATTACCGTTAAATAAATGTCGCTAGAAGTATTTACTTTTAGCGGCATTATTATAGGCCTTTACCGTAACTCTAAATAAATGCCACTAAAGGCTTTAGCGACACCGGATGCAATGGCAATAGATTAAATGCCACTAAAAGAGTTTGTGGCAATAAGTATTGCCGCTAAAAGGCAACCTAAATGCCACTAAAAGCCTCTTTTGGTATAGTGTTAAGTTGGAGGTTATGCTATGAATTTGTTATTATCTCTTATAGTTATGTCTTATGTTCACTAACCATTTTGAGATGCTCTTATATTGTGTGCTAGCTTTCATACTTGGTACATTTTGTACTAACGCATATTGCCTACATTCTAATCAAATGTATGGTATTGGGAGATTGAGTTGCTTGGAGGATAGGTTCCTAAGTGCAAGAAGACTTGAAGATTTGGTGAGTCCTCATAGCTTCGAGGACAAACCCTTATATTTTAGTTATTATGTGGGTTGAGTCCCAAATATTTTATTCAAGAGTTATTCATACATGGTTTTGAGACAAAGATGTTAGTAAAGACTTCCTCTTTTATGAAATGCCTTTTCGATTGTATGTTTAAACAAAGTTTTAAATTCTCCCGTCTTTTTATGATCTTATGTTATGAGTATGGTAAGGGCTTGTATGTGACCCCTTCGGGGTCAAGTACGCTGTGTTACTTCTTGGGGGTAACCCCGGGTCATGACATTCGTGGATGTATGCGGACCATTCTCCTTCAAGAATATCTCCCAAGAATCGGTCCAATTGAGGTTGTTCCCGTTCACTTTGATGGGAGAAGCGTGCAGGTGGTTGGCTGAATTGCCACGTGAATCAATAACTTTGTGGGAGGAGTTGGTTACCGCATTTCAAGTAACTCGTGTTTGTGTCAAATGATGTAATTTGCCTAATGATAGAGCGGGTGATGTCATTCTTAAGGGAAAAAGTCATCAAA
This sequence comes from Solanum chiquidenum, assembly GCA_029582725.1. Lineage (NCBI taxonomy): Eukaryota > Viridiplantae > Streptophyta > Magnoliopsida > Solanales > Solanaceae > Solanum > Solanum chiquidenum. Next base: position 2,526 of record JAJOOS010023061.1, on the reverse strand, counting down.
TAACCAAATTTGGCAAAACTGGGAGAAGTCTGAGTATCCCAAGATAATGGGTGTAATGGGTCTTGCTTTAATTTTATGGGTGAATGCTTTGATTTTGTTTTCGGAGGTTGTGGGGTCGAATTCGAGAAGTTGGGTTGAAAGTAGGCACATTGGGTTGTTTGGCGAGCTGGGTCGAACTCACCGAACCATTCGGCTGTTCGCCGAAGTTCCTCATCTCGCTTTAATTTCTTGCTAAATGAGTAGTTTGGCTTTGTAACTTTCGGCGAAAATCCTGACGTTTCCAAAAGCACTCGGTGACTCGCCGAAAGTCTTCTTGATCGTCTCTTTGTCTACACCCCTGAACCATTTTTGCACTTTAACTTTCGATGGGCTAACCCTTGCTCATCAAGATCTGTCGACGAATCGCCGAAAGGCCCTTCCTATAACCGACATGCCAGCATTTTATGGTCAATCCTTTAGGCAAGCCCGATCTAGCTCGCCAAAGGGATTCAACGACTAGCTGACTGGTTTGGCGAGTCTGACTGCAAATATTTTTCTGTACTTTTGTTTGAAGGTTTTTTTACTTTTTCCTGATGTTTTGCAGATATGGTAAAGACCAATATTATCATGCCACCCCGGAAAAAGAGCACGGGATATCACAATAAATGAAGGAGGGTCAAATCCTCCCAAGAAGGGAAGACGAGAACCTCCACTTGGAGATAAAGGCAAGCGAAAGAGGCCTATTTATTACAGGGAGACTACTCCCCGAGGCCCTTATATTCCTTCATGGGTCCTGGGATTCTATGAAGTTGTGCAGACCTTTTTGGCGGATACATCCTTGGCAAGTGGGTTTGATCTACTATTTCTTCTTAGGTGACTTCGGGTACTGAGACCCAGGACCAGAGTGATGCACCGGGCACAGATTCCTAGACAGATGTAGCGACTGTGTAGACAGGGACCCCTCTTTACCTCCCTCTCCGTCTTACTTTATTTCACTTTGGGATAATTTGTTTGCATTTTAGGACAAATGTTTTATTTGTGGTGGGGTGAGGCCCACCTTTTGTGATCTTGTGACTCTCTGGTTTTGTTTATATATTTGGGTTGTTGAGGCATAATTGTGTTTTTACACTATTTTTGTGGATGGTTGAGCTTGTGGCTCCTTGTTTTAAATGTAAATGATTTTATGCCCTTCTAAAAAAATATTGCCAACTCTTGTTTGTGTTGAATATGGATGTCCTTTCAAAAATTTGAGTATCAGTTTTGATCAATACCGATGACTTAAATAGTGCTCATAATAAAAAAAATAAAATGTGCAGCTACGATGAGGGCAAATGAAGTTGCATAGGCAATATGTGAACTTTTTGCATCTCGTTGTGACTACCCAAGTATCAAATTGAGTTTCTTGTGATGAACATTGCACACTAGCGAAAGTGTCGAGTCTTGTTTGTCATTGGTGTCAATGCCTTGTGTGATAAGCTTACCGTGAACCATGTGTGATTACACCTAGAATTTACCCCGTTAGTCCGGTTGACTAAGTGATGCAATCTCTTGATATGACTTAGGCAACTTTAAAGAGTGTGAAACAATTTGACATTATACCTCTTTTGTGGCCTACCTTGTGAGTGTGTGAACTCCTTTTGAGCACCCTTTGAGCCTAAACCTTTTCTTGGAAGAAACTTGATGAAAACATTGTGGCCTTTTAGTGATCCATTACCCATAATCCTCATGATTTGTGGTGTGTTTGAATAGCCAACTTAGGTGAAAAGCCTAAGTTGGGTGTGGTGAAAAGAGAAGATAAATCAAGGAGTGCAAGAAAGTCCCCTTTGACCCATTGTTTTGAGAAAAATGGAACCCCTCCTTACAAAAAAAGAAGAATATGAAAATGAAAAAGAACGAACAAGTTGTGAAAGTACAAAGAAAATGAAGTTTCCAACAGTCCATGGAAAGTGAATAATGGGATGACTTGTAAGAACGAATGAAAAATGATGAAGAAAAGGAAAGAAAGAGTTGTTCACACCACATTTAATGAGGACTATAGCCATTGAGTCTAAATGAACATACCTTGCACTCAACCCCCTTACAAGCCTTGGAAAGACCTTTTTGATCTTGAGTGAGCTGAAACAAATGTTGGTTGGAAAATATGGGCAAACCTATAGGTGAAATCATACATTGTGTTCATATTTGTGAGTGTGAGAGTTGCATTTGATTCTGGAACTTTAAATTGTTGAACCATTGTGTGTGAATATAGAATCATTCTTTTGGTGAGGGCATTTGAGTACTGTTGTTGAGCTTGAACTTGCATTTGAAGCAAGTATTGTGAGCTTGAGATTCTTTGATATTGGTGAGTCACAACTTGACTCTTTGAGTGCACAATTGATCTTTGCATGAGTAAGCTGAGTATTTTTGTGTGCATTCATGATTGAATATTGTGTAGCACTATTTGAGACATCCTTTTTGAACTGATGAACTTTAGTTTTACTTGAGGACAAGCAAAAGTTTAGGTTGGGAGTGTTGATGAGTCCACGATTTTGACTCATTTAGGGCTTC
>JAJOOS010023060.1:0-21940 GCA_029582725.1 Solanum chiquidenum | reverse complement strand
ATTTACCAACCAAATATAAATGTGTTGGTAAATTAGTAACGAAATGTAATTTGTTGGTAAACTTGCCAACCAATATCCAATTAGTTGGAAATTTTGCCGACGAATAAAGATTGTAGTTAGTAAATTACTAACATCATTAAAATAGTTGGTAATATGCCAACCGATCATTAATCCATTGGTAAAATTTACCAACATATTAACTATTAGTTGGTAATATTACATATGAATGTTTAGTTGAATAGTAACTATTACCAACTGTGATAAAATTTATTGGTAAATTATTAATTACTAACTTATATTTGAATAGTTGATAAATTTACCAATTGAAGTTAAATTTTTTGGTAAATCAGTGTCTAGTGTTGAGGCTTTCATATTCAGTTTGTGTCGTTAGGCGTTTTAACTTTTAAATTTTAGCTAAAACTTGACTTTGGTCAATATTTTTGGTAAACGTGCTGAGATTAGAACTCTATCAGTGTCATAAGCTTCGAAAGGTCATTTTTGATCTAACAGGAAGGTTGGTTCAAGTTTTGAGGCTTCCGTTTTTTGTTTGTGCCGTTAGGTGTTTTAAATCTTATGTTTGGCCAAAATTTGACTTTGGTCAATATTTTTGTGAACGTGCTCAGATGAGAATTCCGTCAGCGTAATTAACTCCAACGGTCATTTTTTATCTAATAGGATGGTTGGTTCGGGTTTTGAGGCTTTCATTTTTAGTGTGTGCCGTTAGGTGTTTTAACTTATAAATTTTTGCCAAAATTTAACTTCGGTCAATATATTTGATAAACGTACTCAGATGAGAATTTCGTCAGTGCAGTTAGATGCGGAAGGTCATTTTTGATGTAATAAGATAGAGGGTTTGGGTTTTGAGGCTTCCGTTTTCAGTTTGTGCCATTAGGCATTTTAACTTTTAAGTTTTGGCCAAAATTTCACTTTAGTCATATATTTTTGGTAATCGTGCTCGAATTTAAATTTTGTCACCGCGGTTAGCCATATAAGTTCAGTTTTGGTCTCATAGGATGGTTGGTTCGGGTTTTGAGACTTTTATTTTCAGTTTGTGTCGTTAAGCGTTTTAACTTTTAACTTTTGGCTAAAATTTGAATTAGGTCATTTTTTTTGGGAAACATGCTCAAATTTGAATTTCGTTAGCGCGGTTAGCTCTGGAAGGTCATTTTTCGTCTAATAGGATGGTTGATTTGGATTTTATTAGGAGTTTTAACTTTTAACTTTTGGCCAAAATTTGACTTTGCTTAACATTTTTTGTAAACGTGCTCTAATGAGAATTCCGTCAGCGCGATTAGCTTCGGAAGGTCATTTTTATATCTAATAGGATGATTGGTTCAGGTTTTGAGGCTTCCATTTTCAATTTGTGCTGTTAGGCGTTTTAACTTTAAAGTTTTGGCCAAAATTTAGATTTGGTCAATATTTTTGGTAAACGTGCTCAAATTAAATTTTTTGATAATGATATGTGTCATATTGAGATTAATTTAACTTGTTATCATAGATTTTGCATTGTTTCATTCAAATATGATTTATAAAATTGATATTAATATTTTTGTATTTATATTCGTGCTCTTAGATTTTTAAATGCAATAAATTAATAAATATTTTACTATTGAATAATCATCCAGTTAATAATATTTTGAACGTATTGTCAATCAATTACTAACCTAACATTGAACTTGAATGATATATTACCAATAAACTAACAATCAATTAGTAAATTTATTAGAAAAACAAATAATCATACTAACGTATTTAAAATTTATTTCCAACAAGGGTTGTGGTGGAGTGGTAAGTACTCCTTCATCCATAATCAAGAGGTCTTGTGTTCGATTCCCCTTGGATACGGAGTTGTCTTTGTTAGGGAGCGCTTTACCCCCAATGTGGGACTTTCCGACGTGAATCCGGATTTAGTCGGGCTCCAATGTGGGTATACCTCCAATGTGGGACTTTCCGGCGTGAATCCGAATTTAGTCGGGCTCCAATGTGGGTACCGGACACCGGATGGGAAACCAAAAAAAAAAAATATATATTTAAAATTTATTGGTAAATTACCAACATAAGGGGAATTTACTAACGGAAATTTCAGGGACATATTTCAAAATTTTGTAACAACATTTTGGGCCATTACCAATGTATCTGGGGGAATTTACTAACGGAAATTTCAGGGACATATTTCAAAATTTTGTAACAACATTTTGGGTGTTTACCAACTGATTTTTGGTTGATAAGTTTACCAACAAATTAAAATTGGTTGGTAATTTACCGACGAGCCTTTTAGCAACTAAAATTGTCAACCCATTACCAATGTATCTGGGGGAATTTACCAACGGAAATTTCAGGGACATATTTCAAAATTTTGTAACAACATTTTGGGTGTTTACCAACTGATTTTTGGTTGGTAAGTTTACCAACAAATTAAAATTGGTTGGTAATTTACCGACGAGCCTTTTAGCAACGAATTAATATAAGTTGGCATTTGGTTGGTAATTCAATTTGCCAACCAATTTGATCAATTTACCAACGAATTGTTTTGTTTGTAATTGAGGTACCTTTTGTAGTGGTAGACATACATTAGTTGGATTAAATTTGTCTTAAGAGACCAACTCGTTGACAACGGAAGGAAACTGATTTAAAAGGGTGGAATAAAAATTGAGGATTCATTGAGGTGACCCAAAGTTATTTAGTACTGTGGCATACTTCTTAATTTAAACTGTTTACTGAGCATGCTGTCAACAACTTGATTGCATCTTTTAAGGATCCTGAGCTGATTCTATTTGCTTCATATTTGTGGCCAGTTGCCATTTCCATTGGATTGCTTGTATGCTGATCCAGACCGCAGGGTTAGTATCTGTCTATCTCCACAACTATGCAAATGCTTCATTTTGCCTTTGACATGTTTTACTTGAAGATTTTGACACTTACCTTGTATCTCAGGCATACGATGTTCTAGGCTTGTATTATGGCATTGGCCGCACATTTTTCAACCCAGCTAGTGTAATGATCTCAAGGAATTTCCCTTCATGAAAATGATCATTCTGCTCCATGAGAATGACTTGATCTTTTAACTAATTTTTTCCCTTTACTTGCCAGGCTAAAGTGCTCTCTAGATTCAAAGAACTGCGGGAAGCTACAAAGAACTACACTATTGAAGCCACCCCTGATGACAGAAGTGGCGTCTTGCAGCAGGTTTAAGCTCTTCCTTCTACTGCTGCATTGTTGTTCATGAACTAGGGGTATCATGTTTAGCCCATAAAAATATAACCTGTCCAATTCATCCAGATGTGAGCGGGTTAGTCTGGATATATATTAGTTGGCAGGTCATTTTGGGCACCCAAGGGTGTGGCCTAGTGGTCAATAAAGTGGTCTCGGGTTCAAATCTCGGATGGAGACAAAAAACACTATGTGATTCTTCCCATTTGTTCTAGCCTTGATCGACATAGTTACCTGGTACCTGTTGTTGCGCAAAAGCTGGCCCGGACACCACGGTCATCCAAAAAGAGAAAAGTTAGCCTTTTTGAGTTTGATTTGTTTGATACAGCCATGATAAACAAAAGAATAAAGCTTTATTAGTTTGATTTAGTAATTAAACAAAATATAAAAGAACAAATGAAACATAAATTTGACTTGGATGGCTTGGGGTTATGAGCTATTGTTTAGTCCAAATTAATTGGTTCATCGTGACCCGAGAAACTATTGAGTGGGTTGTGATCCAACCCGTATATCATTTTGACCCAAATGTAGTCCAACCCGCTCATTTGGCACCCGTATAATCAAAATTTCCCTCAAGCCCTTGGTTTATGTGAGATAGTAATATTCGTTTGTATGTTGATACCAGGGAGGGATGTTTCTGTTTAAAGGGAAGCAGTTGTTGTATGCATGGAAGGATGAAGGGACCGGTGACCATGCACCTATGGAAGATATCTTTGATATTTGCTGCAAAGTTCCTGTTGCATAAATGCCTTCAATGTGTGTTTCATCTCTATTCCAATTACCAAGGGAAGTGGATGCATATATTGGTTTAGTTTTCTAATTGTATATGTTGTATGTAAATCTGAAACTCGTAACTAAGGGCTCGTTTGATACGAGCAATTGATAACTTATCGCGAGATTAATTTATTCCAAGTTTGATTGGGATAAAATCACGGAACAACTTGTTTCCCAACCAAACAAAATGTTATACCGTGCATCACCTTTTCTTTAGTATATGAGGAGAATGAGAGGTAAATAGTCCATATCAATATTTGAAATTGTATGAACGTATATTACAGAATCTAGTACTGAAAAATCTCAAAGGTTATGTTTTGGTAAATTTTGTATCATCCTACTTCATTTGGTTCAGGTATTTCATAGGAAAACTAACCTTTGTAATGTTGAATCTCATTCTACATGATAGAAGGATCCTTTAGTAAAATATTTATAAATAGACATTTTACTGGAATAACTTTATAGTTTGTTTGATAAGCTTTTAAAATTTGTTTATTTGGAAAAAAGTATTTTAGTCATAATTATTTCTCGAAAAAGTACATATGTAGTGTTTGTATTTAACTAATTAATTTTTTTTAAAAGAACATTTTTTATGATGTCGTGCTTCTTTCACAAAAAAAAACACACACAAAATTTTCCTTTTCTTATCAGTGGAGCCCGCCTTTTCCCTAGGTTTATTGGGATTTGGAGCCCGCCTTTTTACCCAGGTTTATTGGGATACTAGTAAAATTATTTGCGCTTTGCCCGAGAATTTAATATTATGAAATTTATAAAATAATACTTAAAATCTATCAGTCATTAAAACTAAAACACTATATTATCTTACATACAAGATTACGTAGTAACAAACATTAATAATATAAAGGAAAATGAAAATTATTACATCTTATCATTTATCCTTAATAACATAAGTATAAATAAATAACTCTAATAATACATACCAGACTCTGTAACATAAACAGTTGTGTCATTGAGCCACTCAACATGAGCAAAGTACATAAATATTTAATTGTGAAGAAGAAGAGGAGGTGGTTCAGAATTTTGTTGTTTTAAAATAAAAGGAAATTCCTCTATTTATAGACAATAAAGGGTATAGTGTGAACAATTGTTTATTGTGCCTTATCGAAAATGTTACAACTATTTGAAAAAGTTGCAACCCTTCGAAAAGGTCACAACCTTTCATAAAAGTCACAATTTTTCGTAAAAGTCGCAACTCTTCATTAAAGTCAAAATTTTTCATAAAAGTCACAACTTTTCATAAAAATCGCAACTCTTCATTAAAGTCGCAACTTTTCATAAATGTCAAAACTTTTTATAAATTTTACAACTTTTCATGAAAGGAAAATGCTAGTTTTATAAATAAATAAATTAAAAGGAAATTCTGATTTATGATGGCGCCAAAGCCTAAGATTCTCTTTTATATATATCTATATATGATTGACCAAAATAAGCGGGTTTCCTCGTAATATTAGAAAACCCACAAATATATTAAGATCATAAAATTCACTTTCAATGGAACTGTGACTCTTTCATAATTCCTTTTTTTTCTGTCCCTCTCTTCTTCCTCCTATATTTGATTTGTCCGTACGATAAAAGTTAAACTCTTTGAATTTTAGTTTCAGATTTATTTCTGATTCCCATCAATGGAGAGTAATTGTGTGCAAGGGAAAATATTTGTTGGGGGAATATCGTCGGAGACAAGTGAAGAAATACTTACGCAACACTTTAGTCGTTATGGAGAAGTGGTGAAGTCCCAGGTCATCAAATTTAGGGAGACTAATTGTGGAAAAGGCTTTGGTTTTGTTACGTTTGCCGATTCTTCTGTTATAGATCAACTTATTCATCAGCAACACATAATCCTTGGAAGAACGGTACTAACTGCACAAATTTCTCTTGACAATATAATTTGATAGATTACTTGTTGTAGTTTTTATATTACAAAATTTGTTTATTATGCATAATTACAGTGACGTGATGTTAATTCAATTTTATGTGTTTTTTTTAAAGAGTTTAAAGGTATCGGTTATCTGTTAAACATGTAGTTCAAAAATGGTTTCTTAACTATATATTATCGGATTTAGTCCTTTAACTAAAATCGGTAAGTATATAGTTAAAGGACCAAACATGATAAAATTTGGAATAGTTATAGTTACGAGACTATTTTAGACTATTCAAATTGTTCAGGATCATTCGTGGCGTTTTCTCTCTGTTTCCCTGTGGACTAATTAAGTAATTCGAAACATTAGCGTAAACAATTCCGCAAAAATCTACAAACTTGAAAAAAGAAAAACAATCATGTATTATGAATTAGTACAAATCAATCCGAAAATAAATCAACAAAAACTAACTTAAAACTTGAATTCAATTCGCTTAAATTATGTTCATGTACTATATAGAAAATATTCTTATGCATACAAAATCCCCTTTGTTGTAAGAAAAAAAGGGAAATTAAAAAGTTTTAATTTCAAAGGTTTTTTTATTTTATTTTTTTATTTTATAGAATTGTAAGAAAACCTTACCAAAAAAGTTTAAACCTAAAAAGGGCCTGACGGCCAAAAAGCAATTAAAAACCTTTTTTGATCGAGTGCGTGTGTGTCTGTGTGAAAAGGTTTTACAGGCAGGATGGGGTTTGGCTTTTTAATTCACAAAATTAAGAATTTAATAAGTAAAACTTTTAATCAATGAAAAGATATAAGAACTTAATTTTTAATCAATTTTGTATATTTCTTTTCTTATACTATTTTGGTTTATTTTTTAATCTATCAGAAATAACTACTCGTAACATCTCTTATTCTCCTTACACTCCAGATCTCACTTTACACTAGACATGTTATTGTTGTTGGTAGATTTACACTAGGCATGTTGTTGTTATTATTATGAAAAGGTTTGTGTATAACTATATTAGTTGAGCGACCATCAATTCTTATTGATATGTGCTTTGTGTTTGATGATTATTATTGTAGGTTGATGTTAAATTGGCGATACCTAAAGGTGCGAGCGGTCAATGCCAACTTGGTTCAGAATGCCCACATTTTCAAAGACAAAATAGCAATAGCAAAAGTAACAGAAGAAAGATTTTTGTTGGTGGATTGCCTATGAATTTATCGGAAGAAGATTTTAAAACGTATTTTGAAAAATTTGGAACAATTGAACAAGTTAACCTTATCTCCGATAAATAAACCAAAACGCCCCGAGGATTTGGGTTTGTTACTTATGATTCAGAAGAATCTGTGACACATGTATTGCAAGAGAAACTTCACTGGTTGATAAATAAATATGTTGAGGTCAAAAAAGCAGAGCCAAGGGAACGGAGAGTTATGAATAACCATTATTATCATAATTTTTACCCTAGAAATTCTGGCTATGGAATGTGGCAATTTTATGATTGTAATTTCCCCCCTCATTATTGGCACAATTGGACTAGTTCCTTTAATCATTTGGGTACAAATCTATTTGTTCCCCCGCAGCCTGTGGTATCATATTTTACCCCTACATATCCAGTCAACTGCTATGGTTCAACGCATAATCAAGTCGATGATAACAGGGTTTTATCTCAGAATAATGTGGTGAATAGCCAAGATTGCAATAATATTGAGGTTCAACTTGTTGGAAATGGTTCACTTCCAGGTAATTCAGTTTTCATCTACTCTACTTGTGAGTTTATGTAATATTTCATAAAGATTTGTAAGTTTTATGTAGGTAATTATAAATTAATCTTTATAATAAGCATCTATCCCAGTTTATATAATAATGTTTGACGGGATATACAATTTAAGAATGAAAGAAAGACGTTTGAAACTTATATATAGTCTCGAAACAAGCCATATATAATTGTGTGATGTATTTTAAAGCCTTTGAAATTACACTACATGATAAGTTTATTTGTGATGTAGCTAATGAGAGTGCAAAGCCACTAGAGAAAGAAACAGACAATGGTGAAAAAGATGACTTGGAGAAAATTCCCCAGGACAATACAAAAGAAAACAATGGTGAAAAAGATCACTTGGTGAAAATTCCCCAGGACAATACAAAAGAAGACAATGGTGGAAAAGATCACTTGGTGAAAATTCTCCAGGTCAATACCGAAGATGACACCTAAAGTACAGGCAATTAATGGGAGTTTCAAGTAAGTGTTTCAATTTTGTTTAGTTTACTACTATGAGTTGGTATTTATAATATTCTCTCGATTTACTTTTACTTGTCAGATTTGAATTTATCACCTCCATTAAGAAAAATGATTGACATGACTATTTTATCACACTATTTCTATTCATGGATGTTTAGTATAAAATAATGCTAAGTGTAAAACATATAAAAAATATTTATTTTTTCTTTGATATGTGAAAAATGATAGGTAAAAATAATAGTGGATAAACAAAAATGAAGGGAGATGATTGTTTTACCCTTGATTAGAGGTCTAGGATTTGAGCACTAGGTATGAAGAAATTCTTGTTAGGCTGCAATACACGATTCAAATTTTAGTCGAAGCTTCCACACCAACTCGAATGATTTTTTTTTTGAAAATAACAAATGATAAATAGGTGAGTGTATCAGTCATTTTCTATTTCAATCATCTTTAAAACTTCTTTATAGTCTACATTTATAGCTATTAACTAGGGCCTAGGGGAAAGTTCTTTTGAAAGTGACCTTATTACAATCCTGTAAATTTAGCTAAGATAACTAAAAAGGCATGCGATGTTTTTCTTTTTCTTTTTCTTTTCCATAGTCGAAGAGTGCTTTCAGGAAAATGTTGAGAATTCTTTTTTCTATTTATTATTCATTTAATAAAGTTATTTTTTAGTAGAATAGTTTAAAAATAACTAAAATGATAATAGTAAAGAATAATCTTTAATTTATGTCTATAAATATTTTTCTTAAAAGATGTATCAAAATTCAACAATTCATTTAATATGAATTAGACGAAGTATACATTGATTAATAGGCTGCAATTAGTCCTGAATATGCATAGAGTAGATAATTATTCGTACATATTTATTAGAAAATAAAAGTCAATCATGTTCATTTCTTGTGACTTATGCTACAAAAAAACTCATTTAATTTTTAGAATTTCTTATATTTAATTATAAGTTGTTTAATTTGTCATATATTTTCCTTTTTTTTTATTCTTTTTGTTTTCAACTTATTATTCTAAGGTAAAATAACACATTGTTTAACATTTTTTGCAGGGTGTATTTGATCTAATATTTTACTTTTATGATGATGTACGTAACTTACCGAATTTGGCCAATTTTGAACGAGAAAAAGTCTAAAATAGTCTTTTATCTTTCGATTAAGATTCAAAGTTATTTTTAATTTTTACATGGAGTATTAATCGTTTCTCATATTTGTAATATTAGTGCACTTTCAATCCTCCATCAATTTTTTGCAGGGTGTATTCGATCTAATATTTTACTTTCATGATGATGTACGTAACTTGCTGAACTTGACCAACTTTGATCGAGAAAAAGTCTAAAATAGTCTTTTATCTTTCGATTAAAATTCAAAGTCATTTTGTATTTTTACATGGAGCACTAATCGTTCCTCATATTTGTAATATAGGCACTTTTAGTTCTCCTCTATTTTTTTTTGCCTATTTTTTAACGTTGATTTTGACCACAATTTTTAAGTATGAAATGTTCAATCGTTTTTTAAATATATTTAGTAGACAATAACTCCATGAAGATAAGGTGAGAAGAACATCTTGTGTTGTTCAGTAGGAATATTATTCTAGTTAAACTAAGAATATCTTGACATATGGCGTTGCAAGAAAATAAAAATTTGTACTATTGCATGTGAAATTTTAGTTGTAATAATATTTTTACTAAACAAAATAAAGTATTCTTCTTCTCGCCTTCTCTAACATGCAGTTATTATTTCCACTAAATATATAAAAAAAATGATACTTTACACAATTTAGTAATTACAATGATATGTTTGTTTGCCAAGTGTATAGTGTAATTATAAATGTACTATTTGGTTGCACAAGTGTAATCATAAGATTATATTTAATTTTAAAAATTAAAATTATTTATCTAAAATTAAAAAGTTATATTAGATAAATAAGGGCCTTTATAAATGATATTAATAAACATATGTTTTTAATTAATATTGTAAAAAATATTTAGTTTATATTTTTTAAATTAGTATATTTTAATTAAATTAATCATAAAACTAAAAAAATAGATTGCAATGCAAAATATCGACTCAATACTCCTAAAACAAATGAAATTGAAAATATAATAAGTTCTAAATCCAAAACAAAAAAATTAACATAATACTCTTATGTCAAATTGCAACACAACATACATAATATGATTTAAAAGAAATGAAAAACGTATGCACATAACCTTATTCAACATTGAATTCTATTTTAATTTTAAAAATGAAATAATAACAAAAGTATACTAATGAAAAAGATAAAAAATAAATCAAATGAATAATACAAAAAATTGCATGGAATCACATGAAGTAAAAATATTGAGAACGAAATGAAATATAAATAATCTAGAATAATATATATATTTTTTGGAAAACATTAGAACAATAATTTTTTTAAAATAATAAATTAAAAATAAAAATAAATAATCCACTTGTAATTATACCATATAAAGATCTCAAAAATAAATATTCTTGCACTTGGCCCCTAGGAACTCTTGAGGTTCTGCCAGATTTCAATATTGTCTCTTGTGTTGTTTTGTTATCCTCGCAATTTTCACCCAAAATCAAACGGTCCAATTGGATCCCCAATTTCGTCTTTCGATGCTTCTTATAAATACAAACAATTTCTACCCAACTTTCTCCCTCGTCTTCTACAAACACACATTTCCTCCATCTGCAACCCCTCCTCCACCATCCAAATCACCATTTTCTCAGGCCTCTGATTCAAATACAAAGAAAAAATTGAAGTTACCTTTGGTTTCTTTGACCAAATCTTTGCGAAATACACAATTTGATCTTATTCAGAGCGAGAAAATGGTGAATTTCATGATGGATAAATATATTGTTCCCAGTTTTGTTGTTTCTCTATTGGGGTTCCTTCTTCTTTATATTTTGCGACCAAGAACCCCCAATTATAAGAAAAAGGATCCTAAATCTACCCAAAAATGTGGCACCCACAACGTAATTTCTAGCAAATTGGAGAAAGGGACGGATGCGGATGTTATAATTGTTGGAGCTGGGGTTGCTGGTGCTGCTCTTGCTCATACCCTTGCTAAGGTCTATTCCCAATTGCTTTCTACATTACGGTTTTCATATTTCGAAAAGTTCCTTTGAAAGAAATGAAAATTTTCTTATTGGCAAGGTCATAATATTGGAATGGAAAGAGGGATGATGAAAAAATTGTTTTTGGATATGGAAAATTCCTCTTATTAGTATTATGTTTTCGTCACTGTTTTCTTTTTCTTTATACCTGAAATTGCTGCACTTGAGCCGATTGTCTTTTGGAAACAATCTCTCTATATGAGGTAATGGTTAGGTCTACCTACACCCTAGCCTCGTTAGACCGCACTTGTGGAATTTAACTGGGTATGTTGTTATTGTTGTATATGCAAAATTCATGAAAAAATCTAACTTTTAGCTCCCCTTCAGGAGGTCTTTTGAATATGAATTACTTGCATGTATAGATACTAGTTCCTTTACTGGGCACTTTTGCTTATCAAGAGTTAATTGGACTAACTTCTAGAGATAAATTGGAGAAGATAAATTCATTTTTCCTCTGATGAAAATTGAGATGACCGGAAACCATAGGAAAAGTATTATAAGTTGCAATTCTTCTCGTATTAAAATGGTAAAAGAAGACGATTTAATGATGTGGTCTCAATTTCACTTAGTTTGAAACTTGGGAAGGGACATAGGCCAAGCATTTCAGGAAGAGGGAGTAGAGTATTTTGTTTAATCCAACATACAGGTGCTGTCAATATTCTTATCTTGATGGTAAGTTGTCATCTTTAATGGCTTGCCTTGTAGTAAGAAACTAGGAGTCTCTAGCTGTCATGGAAAATTTGGCATTTGATTCCTAAAATTTGTGTCCACGAGCTAGAAACAAGAAAATGTTTGTGTCGTGGCTTTTACCAATTGTCCTGATCCTCCTTTAGCATCTAAACATTTATTTTTTGCCAATGCTGCAGGAAGGACGAAATGTTCACGTCATTGAAAGGGATTTGACAGAGCCGGACCGGATTGTTGGCGAATTGCTACAGCCGGGGGGTTATCTTAAATTGATTGAGTTGGGCATTGAAGGTTTGTCTTAAAAAAGAAAAAAAACCCAAAATCAAACAAACATAAGAGCTTACAATTGATCATTTTGTGATATAGCTGGTAGGCACAAGATATACTCCCTCCGTTCACTTTTACTTGTTACTTTTAGCATATCAATAGAAGTACATATTTTTTTTCATGTTTTACCCTCAACATGTATTACTTATTCTCAAAACATTTCCCAAGACCTAAGACTATCAATTAATATGGGTATTGTGCATTGTTTCTAAAAGAGTGTGCAAAGTCCAAAGTGGACAATTAAAAGTTAACGGTGGGAGTATTTTACTATAGTATATAAAATAAGTTGTAGTTTTAACCTAAGTTGTGCGGACTCTTCACTTTCGATGCCGCACCCGTGTTGGATTCTCCAAAACTACACTACTTTTGGAGAAAGCGACACGCACCCATTGACATTTTTGAAGAGTCCGAGCAACATAGATTTTAACTTGATTAGGATATAGAATTCACTTTTCGATGTACTATTCTAGGTTTGCGTAATTTTTGTGCTCTTGACCTTTGCCATTGTGATGCAGATTGTGTCGAGGATATTGATGCCCAGCGGGTGGTTGGATATGCTCTTTTCAAGGATGGAAAGAGCACAAACGTTTCCTATCCCTTGAAAAATTTCCATTCGGATGTGGCTGGGAGAAGCTTCCACAATGGGCGTTTCATACAAAAGATGAGAGAAAAAGCAGCTACTCTTCCCAAGTAAGCTTTCCCATGTAGTATATTTATTAGAACTGTTCTTGACACATCATATTAATCTTTCCTTATTAATAAAAAGAACTGTTCTAGACACATTTCATGCTTTTAGTAATTGATGCAGTCTTGTAATTGTAATTATCCTTTTGCTTATCATAATTGCAAATAATCAACTGACTGCTTTTATTAAATTATGTACAGTGTACGATTGGAACAAGGCACCGTAACATCCCTGATTGAAGAAAATGGATCCATTAAGGGTGTTCAGTACAAAACGAAGGCCGGTCAAGAACTTAAAGCACATGCTCCTCTTACAGTAGTTTGTGATGGGTGCTTCTCAAACTTGCGACGTTCACTTTGCAACCCTAAGGTGAGGTTAATACCACTAAACATGTCAGTTGATTTGTTTCTGTAGTGTCATATGCACACATCAGGTCAAGTAAAACCTTCATATGCCTGGCGCTATATGTTACCTGTGCTGAGTTTGGCAAATTTAAATCTTGAAAATCATTGTAAGTGTGAGTATTGACATTTGCAGGTTGATGTTCCCTCTTGCTTTGTTGGTCTGGTATTGGAATTGGAGAATGATCGACTTCCATACCCAAACCATGGGCATGTTATTCTGGCAGATCCTTCTCCCATCTTATTTTATCCTATCAGTAGCACGGAAATTCGCTGCTTGGTCGATGTACCTGGTCAAAAGCTTCCTTCTCTTGCTAATGGTGATATGGCAAATTATTTAAAAACTATGGTGGCTCCCCAGGTACGTACAGTTTCCCTGCATGGTACTATTTTTTTTTAAAACTTTAGAATATAGTCATATACACAGCCAGTATATTAAGTCTGTCCTTGTTTTTTCTACCTCACATACAATTGCCTGTTTCTGAAGATAGCTATTTGGTTCCTCCCAACGTGCTACCGTGATTGTATCTTTACATTTTTTCAGGTACCACCTGAGCTACGTGATGCGTTTCTATCTGCAATTGATAAGGGGCATATTAAAACTATGCCAAACAGGAGCATGCCAGCTGCTCCCTATCCTACACCTGGAGCTCTGTTGCTAGGCGATTCTTTCAACATGCGCCATCCTTTAACTGGCGGGGGAATGACTGTTGCGCTTTCAGACATTGCAGTGTTAAGGAATCTTCTTATGCCATTGCAAGACCTGAATGATGCAGATGAGTTATGTAAATATCTGGAGTCCTTTTATACTTTGCGCAAGGTAAAGCTAAAACTGTTGTCTGGTTTTCTCTATCATCAGTTGACTGATTTGTAATATGTGTTGTGGCTTATTTAGAAAAATATTTTATTTCAGCTTCTTGATCAAGTATAGGGAGAACCTTCTTTCTAGCAATTTAACGTGGCATATCTTTTATCTCTACAGAAAAATCATATGTTTTTTGAAGTGGGGTTAATGTCTACAACTGCATCACTATTTTAGAGCTATTCCCTCTAAAAGAATACAAACTAATAGAACTGGAATTCTGGAAAGGGACTTTCTCTGACTTTATTAGCCTGTTTACTAATTCTTGTATTGGTCTCTGTTTTCAGCCAGTGGCTTCCACCATAAATACTTTGGCTGGAGCTCTGTATAAGGTGTTCTGTGCTTCTCCTGATCAAGCGAGGAGGGAGATGCGAGATGCATGTTTTGACTATTTGAGCCTTGGAGGCACTTGTTCAACTGGACCTGTAGCTCTACTCTCTGGTCTTAATCCTAATCCAATGAGCTTGGTGCTCCATTTCTTTGCAGTGGCCGTTTATGGAGTTGGTCGTTTACTTGTACCTTTTCCTTCTCCAAAGAAGTTGTGGATCGGAGCTCGATTAATCTCGGTATGTACCTTAAATGCAGTATTCAAACCGTCTTCATTGACTCTTTGAGCATGTGTGTTGTATATTGAGCTACTTTCCAGTTGAAATTCCTGCATACTCGTTCACCTTGTTAAAAAGTCCTGACCATTTTGGCATGCATGCTCTTTTTTTTTGTTCAGTCTGCATCAGGCATCATATTTCCCATCATAAAGGCAGAAGGGATCCGGCAAATGTTCTTCCCAACAACAATACCAGCATATCACAGAGCTCCTCCCGTGAAGACGGAGTCAGATTAAGCAGAAAATTTGTTGAAGTTTTGTTCCATGAATAGAATCAACATTTTTGCAGTTCCTTTCTCGAAGCACGAAATGTAAGTTCCACTCTCCCCCTCACCCCAAACCTTACAAAAAAGAAGAATGATGACTAAACCTTATTGTAGGCATATTATACCAAAAGGAACTTCAAGTACGTATTCGTTGAAATCTAGTCAGACTCCCTACTCTGTAAAAATGTATATTGTTGCCTTTTCACTTTATATCTTAGAGAGTACAATTTGTACGTCGTTTGTATCTCTGAGATAGACATCAATGGTAATGTTTCTGTATTGTACATCACATTTACGTATTTATCAGTTTGTTATAAAGGTCTGCCTTTTGGTTTTCAACTTCAATATGCTTTTAAAATACTTGCAGTCTCCTTATGAAGTTGGAAGACTCTAGATTCATTCTCTGTTTAAAGATGTGGTTTTTGGAGCACTTCCTTCAGAGACCGATGCAGCCTACTTTTAATACGAAGCATACATAAATAAAGATGTGTGCATCACTTTGATGTCTGAGCTCATAGTTTTGGAAGTACAATTTGTTTGTGTTAAGAATCTGAAAGTATAATTCCGAAAAAGTATTATTAAACTGCTCGCCTTATTGAAGTATCAAAGGTGTACAAATAAGCTTAAACCAAAAAGGAAATTTAAATGTATGTTAAGAGTCTCCTTATTTCTGAACTATCAAACATCTTACGACTATGACTTATGATTTTTAGCAGGTTTTCATAACATCAATAGTTCACCTCCCACAAAAAGGAAAGGAAAACATGGAAAAGACATGCTCTTCATCATTTTGAGCAATTCACATTGTCAACGTGACTTGCATCATTTTTATGTCTATATATATGCAACTCTTCCGTCTTCATAAACATCTAACTTCTTCCCATCTCTCCTAACTTGGTGGATAGAATTACCTGGTATCTGTTGCGGGTGAGAGGTGGTAGATATTTCGTGAAATTAATCAAGATGTGTGCAAGCTGATTTGGACACCACAATTATCAATAAATAGATAAATAAATAAACAGCTTACATTTATGAGTTTGAAACTTTAATACCTGGGCTGAAATCTATCATCAACACATTGGATAAATATGATACTCTAGTGTGATTCAATTTGTGTTATCTATTATTTCCATTTGCAGTTATTCCTCAATAAAGAAGGCATATTTGTAAGATTAAGAGGTTTGTTAAATTAATTTAATCTATTAAATATTACAGGCACTCATCCAAATATACCCTTGAGAAAATAAAGAGGAGTCGTACCCTTTAGGGTTTTAGGGTCGCCTAGTAGTTTGGGCTTGGGACTTTCATGTTGGAGGTTTCAAGTTTTGAAACCCCTTGCCCACCTTGCCTTTGAAAGCAAGGGGTTTGCCTTCTGGGTCGAGCTCGTCGCATTGCACTTTCCTAGTGCGGTTTACCTCTTTTGTGGTTCAAGGGATTTGCCTTCTGGGTCGAGCTCGCCGCACTGCACTTGCCCAGTGCGATTTACCTCTTTTGTGTGGTTTGTGAGCTATTACATGAGAGATAAACTCTATATGCACCAAAGGATAGCGGTTGCGGGTTTTCCGTGTTATAAATAAAAGAGGAGTCATATGATAACCTGATTAGATAGAAGTTATACTTTATTAACATGAGAAATTGAAACGAGTACAAGAATTAATTGAACATTTTGTGTAGAACTGATAATGTGGATTTATTACCATTTGTATGATGGAAAATCACTGCTCGTCCTATCACATGGACGGAGTGCCCCTCTACAATTAAAACAATTTAAAAGTATGTATTATGGTACAAAAATTTAGAAATCTCAACATCTAATTAACTATTGAGATTTAAAAAAAGAAAAAGAAATCTGTATGAACTTTCACATGTCTAGACTATCGTTCTCTTTGACGTTCATTGAACGATAGTCGAAAAACCCACTTGGAAAATGATTTCTTCTTATTAGAATGCTGCTGATTTTGAATATCATCCTTGTTATCCCTTGAATCAACAAAACCCTTCAAACGTTGTATAGCGATATTTAGCGTATCTTCGGACATGTTAGCAAAACATGCACGAAACCAACCCGGTTCTGTACAATGGCATGACGATCCAGGTGAAATATTTAGCCCTACTTCGTACACTATTTTCTTCCATAATTCCATTTCTCCATCAAATGTGTTTGAACTTAGGAGATGTCTCATATCCACCCAACAAAACAATCCAGCATTGCTCTCAAGGCACCTGATCCCAATATGTTTAAGACCACGAACTAGCATTTCATGACGTTTCTTAAGCCTCTTTTGATTTTCAGACACGTAATTTTTCGTGAATTTTTTGTCTGATAGCAAAGCGGAAAGAAGGTACTGAGTTTGAGATGAAATTAATCCGAAACTAGACATTTTTGTGGCGGCTGAGACGACCATATCATCGTTGGAATAAATGGCACCAACTCGAAATCCTGGAAGTCCCAAATCTTTAGAAAGACTATAGACAATGTGAACTCTATCCCATACTTCGGTGTACATGTAGTTGTTTTCGATTAATACTTCCATGACACTGACGAATTTAGGTGAGTTAAAAACAGTGCCAGAATATATCTCATCACTGATGAGATGGATTTGTTTTGTAGATACGAAGGTTAGAAGAAGTTGAAGTTCTTTTTTGGTTAATGTTGTGCCTAATGGGTTCGAAGGGTTAGTGACTAAAACCCCTTTCACTCTAAGGTTTCGCCTTTCGGCTTCTTTGTAAGCTTCTTCAAGAGCTGATTCCGTGATTCTAAAGCCGTTTGAACTTGTGCATTGTATTGGAACAATCTCAGCTCCGGTTCTCCATTTTAGGTCTCTATCAAATCTGCATTATTACACAATATGATAATTAGTAAAGAACATATATAGTTCGCCTGTTATAACAAGTTAAAACACACTACTAATAATGTTACGTTAAATTTTTTATAATGTCATCAGTACTGTATATAAATTAAACTAAACGTACCCAGGGTAGTATGGAGTGGGAAGGAGAAAAGCATCGCCAGGATCAGCAAGGCAAAACATGAGTGTCTCATTTGCGGAAGTAGCACCAGCAGTAAGTACAAGCTTGTTTGAATCAAAGCTCACTTTGTTCCCTCTGATTTCAGACATGAATTGAACCAATGCCTGCACAAAAATATACATTACAATGTGAGATTGTGAAGTTAATAATAATTATATGATCAATTAGTCAGTCAGTTAAAATATTCCGTTGTAATAACGGACTTACATCTTTGAAAGCTGGAAGGCCATGGTAATCTTGAAATAAGGCAAGCTCTCTAAATATTGAGTCGCCATTTCTTTTAAATGCAGCTGCATCTGGATTTTGAGTAAGCCACGACTCTAATAAATCGAATGAGAGCTGATTCTCTGCAAGACCCATCTGAATGATTCCTTTAGGATTACGAGTTTCATCGTATGGGTTTTTCTCATACTCTTCCCATCCTAGGAAGTATGAAGAATCTTGTCCATGTGAGTTACACATGGCTTTCTTCGATAGGAGCTTCATTTTTTCTGAGTAAGAACTTGAATTTTATGTTTGTTAATTTTGAGAGGCAGAAGTAAGAAGAAAGAAAATATTGAATGGAGATTGTTGCTATGTCTCTGGCATATCCCGGTGAGGTATATATATTGTATAGAAGTTTAGCAATGAAGAAACAAACATATCAATATATGTTTTCAAACTTTGACTATGCTATTTTTGTTTTTTTCTACTTTTTTGTCCCCAAAAAAACAATTATGTTTAGTGTGTTTTGGGAAGTATACACTAATTTGACGCGCTTTTACGTCGTATATTATAATTGAATGTTTTTATTTCTTGTGATGTAGAGACATTTAGGGATCAATTTTGCACTGGCTTGTCTAAGGGTTTAACAAAAGGGTGGCACTAATGTGACACCCATCAACATTTTGCTATATCTGGTAGCACTTGGCTATAGATGAAACAATGGGTAGCACTTGTGCCCATTATTTTACTATAAACTTCAACAGAGACTAGTATAGTAGTATAACATTCTAGGACTAGTACATGGCTATAGATGAAACAATGGTTTCTTTTCCTCAGACGCCTCATGAAATGACATGAGAGACAAAAACAATTTTCTATTGAAGGTAAGGAAAGTGGGGTCAGACATAGATATTTGACAAAATTTGATTATTCTGAATTGGACTAAACATTGTGTAAATAGAGCATACCGAGTTGCTCCTTGTATGAAGTAGGAGGGGAAAACACAAATACCCAACTTGTTTACAAATTCATTGTGCAGGTGTTTCTATGTTCCTCTCTCTATGGATTTCTTCATGTGAAACCCATACCACTTGTTATTTCTTGCCTTCTCCAAAACTCATCATTCCTAGCTATATTTAGCAATTGTGGGGCTAGCTAGGCCAATTGTGGTATTGTTTTGACTTTTTTGTTTACCTGAGTGTTCACGATTTGGATAAAAATCAATTTAGATTGAAAAATTGATAGTATTTGATTTGAGTTTGGTTTTGATAAAAAAAAAAGAGTAAAAAATTACACAAATCTCATAGTGTTAAGAGTTAATTACATCATATCCCTGTTCTTTTTCAAATTACAAAAATACCTTAAAATTTAAGGAATTCAGAAACATCACTCAATATCCCCATTCATTATCTTTGTTGATACAAGACACACTTGTCCCGATGGTGTCTAAATGTAACTTGGGTCAAATTAAGTGCATTAAGCAACGTGAATACTTCTTATGTCCAAACTAAATTAAACTTATGCATCGTGTCTTTTTAAGGTTTTAAAAAAAATTCCTCTAATGCAAAATCCCAAACTATATTAGTAACCGGATGTTGACTTGAAGTCATTATTTTATAGGCTCTCCACTTTAAATAATTAAAAACAAAAAGAAACTACCATGTGGAAAAAAATTAGATTAAATTAGAAATGAGATATTTAAAAAGATTTTGGTTTCTTATTTTTTAACTATTTTTTAGCCCAATCTGAGACTGAGAGGGACAAGAATAGATTTGAGTGGCAAACACATAGTGAGGAGAAGGGACAATGGGCAAACAAAAGTATGGTGACTGGTCTTAACTTTTTAATGGAATTATTTCTATGTCTCTTCTTCACTTCCCTAATCGACATGTAATGTATTAAGCTAATCAAACATAAGTTACATATTTTGTTCATTCCAAAACTATGATAAGATTTCAAGTGCCCTATATGATCTACATTTCTAATTTCAAACATCTATTTTTAATAGAGAGTGGGCCTTTTACTTTCATTACACTCATATTGATATGGCTTGCTTCATGAAATAGATAAAAAAATATATATTAGAACTTGGATTAAAAAAAATTACTTTTCGTATGAGTTGGTGACATATTTTTATACGTATTCTTGAATATTCTGATCACTTATCTAATTATAAAAAGATTATCGAGGATTATTGTGGTATGAATAGGATTTCTTTAATTTTAAATTAAAGGTATATTTTTCAAGTCTTGGAATGTATTTTCTTTTTTTGGTAAGAAACGATTTTTCCTTAATATATTTTACACAACTTGAATCTGAATTAGATAGGACCACAAAAATATCCACACATCTAGTGAGAAACTAAAAAAATGCCCATCTAGTAATTTAAATTAAATTATTAGAGATGACTCACTTTTATTTGTTTAGATAAATTATATATTTGTTAATATATGCCTTCATTAGAAGCGTGATTACTTCATTTTAGTTTAAGTTGTTACATATTTAGGTCCCACTCTTAATATATTCAATCATAAATTTAATCAACTGAACTTAAATATATCTCCGATTTTGTCATATGAGTGAAATGTACCTTAAAATTTTTCCCAAGTTTAAGATGTTTTCAACATTTCTCTGGACTTTTTATTAAGAGTCTTATTCTCGAGTTTGAGACGACTTAATATGTCATGTGGTAGATTGTAGGTATATCTAAATTTAGTTAGTCAAATAGAATGATATTTTTAAGATTGTGAATAATAAAAAATGACACTACTAATTTGTGCCTTGGGTATAACCAATACTTCTCTCAAATAGAAAATATTGGTACTAATTCAGCGCAGTATTATAGTAGCAGACTAACAACATCAACATTGACAGTAGGCAGTAGCATCACCATTCACCAAGAGTCCAAGACATCACTTGTTATGTTTTTCGAAGTGTTTTTTTACCAAAAAAGTTGATGGATTTGACATTAGTCCCACCCTTAGACTAGCCAGTACAAAATTGATCCCTAAATGTCCCTATATCATAAGAAATAAAACATTCAATTATAATATACGACTAAAAAAGCGCGTCAAATTAGTGTATACTTCCCAAACACATTAAAATTAATTGTTTTTTTGGGGACAAAAAAGTAGAAAAAAACAAAAATAGTATAGTCAAAGTTTGAAAACATATGGTGATATGTTTGTTTCTTCATTGCTAAACTTCTATACAATATATATACCTCACCGGGATATGCCAGAGACATAGCAACAATCTCCATTCAATATTTTCCTTCTTCTTACTTCTGCCTCTCAAAATTAACAAACATAAAATTCAAGTTCTTACTCAGAAAAAATGAAGCTCCTATCGAAGAAAGCCATGTGTAACTCACATGGACAAGATTCTTCATACTTCCTAGGATGGGAAGAGTATGAGAAAAATCCATACGATGAAACTCGTAATCCTAAAGGAATCATTCAGATGGGTCTTGCAGAGAATCAGCTCTCATTCGATTTATTAGAGTCGTGGCTTACTCAAAATCCAGATGCAGCTGCATTTAAAAGAAATGGCGACTCAATATTTAGAGAGCTTGCCTTATTTCAAGATTACCATGGCCTTCCAGCTTTCAAAGATGTAAGTCCGTTATTA
>JAJOOS010023059.1:0-22115 GCA_029582725.1 Solanum chiquidenum | reverse complement strand
CTCGCTATACTTGCTTCAAATGCAAGTTCAAGCTCAACAAAAGAGATCAAATGCCCTCACACAACGAATGATTCCATATTCACTCAAAGGTTCAATAAATTAAAGTTCTGAAATCAAGATCAACACTCATACTCACAAAGATAAACATAATGCATGATTTCACCCATAGGTTTGCCCTTATTTTCCGATCGACTTTTGCTTCAGCTCATTCAAGATCAAAAAGGTCTTTTCAAGGCATGTACTGGGGCTGAGTGTAATGGTATGGTCATTCAGGCTTATATGTTGAAAATCCTCTTGAAATGTGATGTGAACAACACCTGCTTTCCTTCTCTTTGTCATTTTCATTCAAGCTCAAAAGTCACCTCTTATTCATCTTCCATGAGTCATTGGAAACCCTATTTTCTTTGTATTTTCACAACTTTATTTCATGACTTTTTCTTTCTTTTTCTTTTTCAATCTTTTCTTATTTTTCTCTTTTTTTTATATGGAGGGGTTTCATTTTTTTCTCAAAACATGGGCATGAGGGACTCCTTTACATTTACTTGATTTGCCTTCTATTTTCACCACACCCCCAACTTAGGCTTTTTGCCTAAGTTGGCTATTCAAATAAACCACAGATCATGAGGATTATGGGTAATGGATAAGGAAAGGTTATAATGTTACCAAGTTTCTTCCAAGAAAAGGTCAAGGCTCAAAGGGTGCTCAAAAGAGATTAACACACTCACAAGGTAAGACATAAAAGAGGTATAATGTCAAATTGGTTTATACTCTTTAAAGTTGCCTAAGATCATCTCAAGAAATTGTATCACTTAGTCAACCGGACCAACGGGGCAAATTCTAGGTGTCATTACACATGGTTCACGGTAAGCTCATCACACAAGGCATTGACACCAAAGTCAAACAAGACTCCACACTTTCGCTAGTGTGCAATGTTCATCACAAGAGAACTCGATTCAATAATTGGCTAGGCACAACAAGATGCAAAGAGTTCACATATTGTCTATGCAACTTCAATTGGCCTTGTCGTAGCCGCACATTCATTTATGTTCGATTATGAGCACTATTTAAGTCATCGGTATTGAGCGAGACTGATACTAAATTTGCAAAAGAACAGCCACATTCAACACAACAAGAGGTGGCAATTTTTTTCGAAAGGGTTCAAAAATCATTCACAATTTAAAAACGCGGAGCCACAAGCTCAAACATCCACAAAAAGCAATGTCAACACAATTATAGATTTCAACCCAAATATATAAACAAAATGGATTCACAAAAGATGGGCCTCACCCCACCACAAATAAAAACATTTGTCCTCAAATGCAAATAAAAACATCCACAAGTCAAAATAAAGTAAGGCAGAGATGGAGGTAAAGAGAGGGTCATGTTTACACAGTTGCTTCATCTGTTTAGGCATCAATGCCCGATGCATCACTCTGAGTCTGAGCATCAATGCTCGGGGTCACCTCAGGAGGAACGGCAGTGCCAGATCCACTAGGGGCTGTCATGTGCGAGTCCTCCAGAAATACATGCACAGCTGCACAGAATCCCCGGGCCCATGAAGGAACATTAGGATCTCTGATAGTGGTCTTCCTGTCAGAAGTGGACCTCTTGCCCTTGCCTTTCCCACTCGTTGTGGGAAGTTTCATAGCTTTTCCTCTGGATATAGATGCATCCTCATTTATCGTAATCCCCTTAGTCTTCTCTTGGGCTGGTATTATTCTTTCAGCTGCTTTTGATCTAGTCTTGTCTGCAAAACCTCGAGGAGAAGTTAGGAAATATCCAAACAACCGCACAGAAAATTAAGCGCAGACAGCCTCGCCGAAACAGTTGGCGGGTCACCGAATTGCTTCGGCAAACTAGGTTAGCCCGCTGAAAGGTATAGTGAAAAAAAGGTGCAGGGGCACAAACAAAAGGCGATTAAGAAATCTTTCAACGAGTCGACAAATGCCTTCGGTGACCTCAGGCTTCTCGCCGAAAGTTACAGAGACCAACATCAATTAAAACATGCAATTAAAAGTGAGATGGGGACATTTGGCGAACCGCTGAGTGGTTTGACGAGCTAGACCCAGCTCGCCAAACGACCCAACATGCCTATTTTCTACCCAACTTCTCGAATTCAACCCTGCAACCCCCAAAAACAAATTCAACGGATGCTCTAGTGAAATTAAAGTACACCCCACGACACCCCAAGCATAAACCCATGAAATTTACTTCATTTTAAGCACAAGACTACGAGATTTCAATAATCAAAACATTATGGCAAAGATTATCAAATTAAATAAGGCATTCAAATATACTAATTCTATCAGAGAGGCCAGCACACGACAACATGATAAGATCATTGCAAATGAGTATAATTTCGAAAAAATAATCTCGGGGTTCGAAAAAATAATCTTTGATGCCGATTAATAAAGACTGAGATTTAGGCGGCAAAGCAATCCACAATCCGAGCACCAATCAACAACTAAAATACTCTAAAAATGCAAGAAATACAGAAACTAGAGTGTGGGTGTGAGCTTGGGAAGATAAAAATCGAGGGAAAGTGAATGAATTTGAAAATTTTAAACCTTTGGCCTGAAAAATTGTCTAGTTCATGCCCATTCGGCGACATTAGTTGTGCTCGCCGAGCTACTCGATGACACGCTGAGTAGTCATTCACCTCGCCAAATTTTACAGGTCCTCCAGTTATTGTGGGGGTCCAAACAACGGTCTCCATCGGGATCGCCGACATGGTCGGCGATTCGCTAATAATTTCTTGGGCTCGCCGAGTTTTACAGACTCCAATGTAAAATTGTCTTGAGTCTGACGGCGGTTTGGGTCGGGGTTGCCGACCTCTTCGGTGATTCACTGAATGGGCCTGATGCTCGCCAACCTGCACTTTTCAAACACTTTCCACACTTCCACCTACACAATCAACACACCATTATTTTATCAAAGCAAAATAAAGCAATAAGGGGTCTTGGGTTGCCTCCTAAGCAGCGCCTTAGTTAACATCGCGGCACGACACAAGTCCACCTTCAAACCTCATT
This sequence comes from Solanum chiquidenum, assembly GCA_029582725.1. Lineage (NCBI taxonomy): Eukaryota > Viridiplantae > Streptophyta > Magnoliopsida > Solanales > Solanaceae > Solanum > Solanum chiquidenum. The sequence continues at coordinate 19,086 of JAJOOS010023059.1, read as the reverse complement.
CTTAGGGTTAGCCATAATATCACTAGGCAAACCCCCCTGCTGTCTTGAGTTGAGATGAGATGATATATGACCCATTTGGGTCTCCAACTGTTTGATCGACAGTGAATGGGAGGTGAAGGTCTTGCTAAGGGTAGGCACATCTTCTTCCATTTCTTTTAAAATCTTGTCTGACCCTTCAACTTTGTTGAAGATACGAGAGAGCATATCCTTAGACCGACCACCCTCTGAATCTTTCAGCTTTTGGCGCTCGTGGGGAGGCACATACCTATCTTTCTCCCCATCCTTCCAATTTGGATTATGGTCCCTCCATTCATAATCTCGATCTTTCCAACCTTCATCCCTAGCCCAACCTTGGTTACCACCCTGCCTCGGGTAGTTTGAACGATAGCAACCGCCTTGGTTGCCTAGGAAATTTACCTCTTCATTATACAAGGCTTCAAACTTGGACTCATCCAGATTAGTGCACCCGACACCCACGGCATTGACACTTCGAGCACCATCTCCCATGACATTTTTAGACAAAGTATCGAGTTGTGTCATGATCTTGGCCATGTTTTGGTCTCTCTCTCTTGGTCCTTCTCCATATGTTCCTTAGTTAACTTGAACATGATAGGGGAGACCTGGTCTTCACGGGTATACCATGCCCTGGTATTCATGCCATCCAAGAGCTGAGCAGTTATCACATAAGGTTGTTGCATCAAACCTCCAAGAAAAAGTTGGTCAGCAACACCCTTATTTACCAAATCCAGACTCCAGTAAAAATACTGCAGCAACACCTTATCAGGCAAGCCATGGGTTGGGCATTGAAGCACCACTTTTTGAATCACAACCAAGTTTCATGAATAGGCTCGCCTTCTAGACGCTTGAAGCTCTGAATGTTGTCCCGGAGAGTCTTCATCTTCGAGAGAGGGAAAAATCGAACTTGAAATGCGGTGACCAACTTCTCCCATGAAGTCATTGATTCACATGGCAATTCAGCCAGCCACTTGCACGCCTCTCCCATCAAAGAGAACGAGAAAAACCTCAAGCGGACCGATTCTTTGGAGCTATTCTTGAAAGAGAATGGTCTGCAAACATCCACGAAGTTTCTAATGTGCTCATGGGGATCCTCATTAGCCAAACCACTAAAAAGCCCTTTTAGTTGCAATAGTTGCAACACAGTACTTGTGATGTGGAACACCGCATTTCCTTCGGACGGAGGTAAGCAAATGGCACCAATACCGCCCATGAGATAGGAGTCATTAGCATGAGGCTCGTTAACATTGTTGAGATTTCCGATGTCATCTTAATGGACTACTTTGCTGCCGTTTACGCTCATACTTCCCGTTAACAACACAAACAAGTAAAACAAAGCTAAAAATTAAGTAAGTAGAGCTATCACTAACAAGAGCAAAGTTTAACTTAACTAAAAATTCTCAAGTAACACTACTCCCCGGCAGTGGTGCCATTTTGACTTGACGTACCCGGGTGCTTCATCCAATACTAAGCGTCCACGGTCATTCAATAGTAATATAACCCAACCAAGGGTTGGGATCATTCCCACATGGAGCGGTTTGTAATTGAGAATCAATAGAAAAGCAAAAATATGTTCAAGCTAAATATAGCTATAGACATTAACGAGTAAAAATATGATAAATTAAAAAGGGTGACACAAGTGTCAATTATCACAGAGGGTTTTGTAAGAAATTATCAACTAAAATGACAACTAAAAAGAAAATACAAATATGGAGACGGGATTCTTGGGATGTGATAGGGATATGGACTAAAATACACAACCGAGTAAATGTTATTGATAGTAACTCACTGCAAATTGGTAACTAGGCTAGACTTTAGTGGGGTAAATTTTCTCTTGAACAATTTACCCCGAATCAAATCGATTTCTCTCGAACACAGATAAGCGACAATGAAGCACAACCTTCGCCTTAGTCCATTCACTCTCTCGAGCTGAAAGTGTGGGAGAGGGCTTATGATTCACTCTCTCGAGTTGAACCCACGATAACCCAATAACCACGGACTATCGATTCAGTAGTTTTGGTTTTAAAACTTGTCTCTCGAGCAAGTAAAAAACAAGAAGATAAAATTGTATTTGCAACTACAATCCCATTTAATTCAAATACAACTACTGAATGAAATCACCTCTAAACAAAGAATAAACAATCAATTAGCAATACCCAGCAGTAAATTCAACCCATATTCACAAAATCACACCCCAAGAATTGGGGTTTTAGCTAGACAAAGTAAAGAGATAGAAATCGATACCAAAAAGTGTTTCCATCAAATGGGTATGATAAATATTGTCTTTATACACGTCAAGGATGAAGAATCTTCAATACCCACTTCCGATTGCTTAGAAAATGGAAATCTTCAACTCTTCAAAGCTAAGGAAAATTGTCTCTAAAAAACTAAGTTCTAAAATTGAGTAATTCTAAAAACTCGTTTCTGAAATATAAAACTTGATACTAAAGTAAATATTCAAACATGTATTTATAGTTGTCAAAAAGTGTGTTGCAAAGGATCACACGGCACAGTTAGTCGGGATCGCCGATCCACTCGGTGATCCGCCCTTTGGTCTACTGGTTCATCGCCTTTTTGCATTGTCCTTTAGTAACTTCAAGCTCTGTAACTTTGGGTGATATGGCACTGCCTCGCGGAACCGTTCGGTGACTTGCTGACTCCTCCTTTCTATCGCCTATTTGATTTTGCCCTTCAGGGCTTGGCACACTGGAATTTTGGGCGAAACTAAGGCCATTCGGCGACTCGCCCAATGGTTTAGGTGATCCTCATGCCTTCTTTTCTTCATTCTTCTAGCTGCCTTGTTCCTTTTTGCTCCATAATGTCCATGCTTTGTCCCTAAGTTCAAATACTTGAAATTCGAGTATTTGCATCAGTTATTGAGACAAAATAAGCATTTGAGGACACTAAATCCATTAAAATAAAGCCCTAAATGAGTCTAAATTTTGGACTCATCATAAACCTTGAATCGGTAGACCTAGTGTTGGTGGCCCTTTCATGTGTGAAATGATGAACCTTGTATTGGTAGACCCAATATTGGTGGCCCTTCTTGAGGATTCAATCTGCTATCCATGTAATGTACCTTGAATCGGTAGACCTAATGATGGTGGCCCTTTCATGTGTAATGTACCTTGGGTCAGTAGGCCTAATGTTGGTGGCCCTCTCAAGTATAATAATGTTAATGAAAATGAACTACTCTATGGGATTGGAGGCTAAGCACCGAGTGGATAAGGTAAGATGGAAACTCTCTCCATGCTAGGTTAGGATTCCAATGAACATCTTCATATCCCATAACTGTGTGCCCACATAGGATATTAGCTAGTTGAATCCACTTAAGCTAAAATGTTACCGGTTCTACCTTAGGCAAGTAGACCAACCCTTACGATGTGGGATAGTACATCGGATTCCATGTTAAGCTCACATGGTCTATGTCGGTTAAACACTTATTCCCATCATGTGAGATGTGCACTATGGTTTCTTGAGAATTTCTATGAAGTGTGGGTGGTAGTATGGGATGCTATCAATGCATTGCACGAGTAGGCTTTGAGAGGGTCATAGTGAGTCCTCTAATGTCTTAATGACTAATGAATTAAAGTTCTCTAAATGAAGTAAATGAAGAATGTTGACTTATATGCTTAAAATGATGATGCATGCTATACTTGGATTGTATTATGAGTTATTTCCTTGTCATGACTTATGAAATGTATATGTCTCTTATGTATGAGTATTGTGTAAAGATGGGAAGAATGAATGGTAAGTTCACTTTTGGTGGCCATGATGTGGTACTTAGTGTGGATGGTAGTATGGGACGTTATTCATACATTGCACATAGTATAGCTTGGGGTTGCTTGAGGTGAAAGCTTAATGTAATGAAATGTCTTATATGGTTGATTATGTTCTAATGTGAAGAAATGACTTGTATGTTGGTTATGTTTGTATATTATGCCTCTTATACTTATGTTCATGAAGTTTTCTCAAATTGGCATAAAGCATGACTTTCAAATAAAATGTCCGTTTGAAGCATGTTTTTGCATGGCTATCATACTTAGTACTTAATTATGCTAACCCATATTTCTTTTTTTTACTAAAGTGTAGGGATTGGCACTCAATTTGATTCTCTATAGTTGAAGCTTGGATTGAGTTCTTCCAAGACTGTTGGTATGTCCTCATGGATTCGAGGACAAGTACTTTGATGTTTCATTTCTTTCACGTAATAGACATTTGTTAGACTTTCTATTGTAAAGGGTCGTGACCCTACTTTTGATTCGGATATTGTTTTTAGATGGCCATGTGAGACTAGCAGACTTCTGCTATTTTAAATGAAGTTTTTGATTGTATGGATTTAAAGAAAAGTTTTAATTCCGTACCATTTTCCTTATATTGAATGTTATGAATGTTATGAGTCTTGTATGAGACTTTTTGGACTCTTATACTCCGTGTCACTTCCAGGGTGTAGGCTCGGGTCATGACAAACATGGTATCAGAGCATAAGGTGTTGGGAATGGTTTTTAGGATTGATGACTCACAAGCCACGCCTAGTAGAGTCTTGTTCATGGGTGTGAGTCGCGACACATTTATGAATGAGAAGCTATAGGATGTTAGGAAGCTACACTTCTTTCATTATTCTTTAAGTCATGCCTTAAAGTTTAGCTCTATAAGAGTCTTTTTCCTAAACCTTCTCTTGTGTTTATAGGATATGAATACAAGGGAGAACGCAAGAAGGATGGAAGAGGAGATTGTGAATAAGGGAGTTCCTCCCCAAGGTCCTCAAGGTGACCAAGTTCCTCTAGGCATAAAGTTCTGGTGGATCCCCCTGCCATGACCAATGAAGAAGTTAGGTCGACTCTTTTGATAATAGCTCAAGCCGTAACTACTCAAGCCCAAGCTATGATGGCCCAAGCTAATAGGGGTATTGAAACTGATGTGAACCCGATTGTGAGCACTATGGCTTCTAGGTTGAGAGACTTTATGAGGATGTATCCTCCGATGTTCCTAGGTTCCAAGGTGGGAGAGGATCCCCAATTTTTTTTTGGATGAGATGTATAAGGTAGTCAATGCTATGGGGGTGACTTTTATAGAAAGAGAGAAACTAGCCGCTTATCAATTGAAGGACGTTGCCCAAATTTGATTCTCTCAATGGAAGAGTGATAGGCCGATAGGAGCGAGGCCTATAGATTGGGAATTGTTCAAGGAAGCATTCCTTGGTAGGTTCTTTCCACGTGAGAAGAGGGAGGTTAAGATAGAGGAGTTTATCAACCTTAGGCAAGGTAACATGAATGTTCAACAGTACTCTTAGAAATTTACCCAATTGTCTAAGTATGCCCCATCTTTGGTGTCAAACCTTAGGGATAAGATGATTCGATTTGTTACGGGTGTATCCGACCTAGTTGAGGAATAGTGTCGTACGGAAATGTTCCATGATGATATGAACATTTCTAGGCTCATGGTATATGCTCAATCTATTGAGGAGTCTAAACTTAAGAGGAAGAATAAGGAGTTGAAAAGGTATAGGTCTGATGAGCAAGGTCAACCAAGGTTCAAAAAGAGAGCTCTAAACCAAGATTCTTTAAGCACTCCTAGGGTTAAATAAGATAAAGGTAATGGGTCTCAATTTCCTAAACCTATTTGCACCACTTGTGGGAAGAAGCATCATGGGAAGTGCCTAGCCGGTACTAGCGGGTGTTATGGTTGTGGAAAAAGTGATCATCAAGTGAGAATGTTTTCTACTCTTACGGCCAAAGGAAGGGAGGCCAAACAAGCTTCTCTTAATGGCCCGGATCTTGATGCTCCCAAGAAAAATTATTTCTATGTACTTCAAGCTAAAGAGGGCAAAAGAGCTCATCTGGATGAAGGCACCAGTATGTGATAGTTCCTTGTAGTTGTGAATGTCTTGTTAAGGTTCCTATGTTGTTTTCATGTTAAGCCTTAGTTGGGTTTACTCCTAAGGGGGGAGATGGTATGTTGAATAGTAAGGTTGTTGAGAGTTTCGATATCCTTTTCTCTTTCCTTCTATTCCTATTCAATCTTGAGACCAAGAGTTCCTTGTGACTTGTTTCATGTTTTGGAGTCATGTGTGATTATGTGTTTCCATGGACTCCTTATGTTATGCATGTCCTTGATGAGTTTATGTTGAAATGGGAAATTGTGTTTTTATGAATTATGTTCCTCATGTTGATATGCATTTAGTATGAGTTTCCTATATGCTTCATGAGGTTGATTGTTGAACATGCCTAAATGTGATTTTAAGAGAAATTGCATAATGTGCCTAATGATGTTATGATGAGCACGATTTCAGTTGGAGAAGGTAATTCCTCCAATGAAATGAGAAATGTTGAAGTTTTCATGCATAATGAGTTTTTAGAAATAGTTCCTACTTTCTTGTGTTTCATTGAGCTTATTGATGTGGAGTTGATGTTTCCTCCTAGTTTGTGCATTGTTTATGATGTTACATGCATGATGGGCTGCTAGTCTTGATTCGTTATCCCTTAAAGTGTTTAAAGTGTCACTCAAGGATGAATGTTCCTAAGGGTGGGATAATGTAACGACCCGAAAACTAGTAAGTGAAACTAGAACCTAACGAGTGGGCGTTTGAGTTTGTTATGGGGTTTCATGTGGTAGAATATCTTCCCGAGTTTAGGTTGGGGGTTTAGTTGGTAAACATCAAGGTATGACTCCCCAAGGACCACCCAAGGGGTCCTTGAGGAGGACCCTAAAGCTTAACCCCCAAGACCCCAAGACAACCAAAAAGCTGCTAAATTGGTGTGACCTAAGGATGGGGACCTATGCCCCGTAGGTCCATCCACGCCCCGTGGATGGCCTCCATAGGTTAAGGCCCCAAAGGGTGATCCTCAGACCCAAACCACGGACCAGCAGGACGGGGCGTCACCCCACCTATGGTCTGTAGGTCGCACATGTAGACTACCTTAGGTTCGGCCAATGTGGGGGTGTTTTAGTAAAATTTCTTTCTGAGTTAGTTTAGTTGGGGGACGGTTATTATTGATTTATTAATGTATTTTAAGGGTTTTTAAAGTATTAAACTCCTTTTCCAATTCATTTATTCAAAACACAAATAAGAAACCCACCTCTCCAAAGGTTCTCTCTAGAAACTCCATTGAAGAGCAAGTTCAAGGTCAAGGAGCAGCTCTCTTCTTCAATTTCATGTGGAATTCTTCTCTAAAGGTATGGTAGTCTTCATACTTGACTTAGTTTCTTTCAAGGAGCCAACTTTAAAGATGATTTCAAGTCTCCAAATTTCCTCAAAAACCCTAGTTTTCAATCTAGCATGGGTTCAATTCCAAATCGTTTTCAAAAGGTTTTATATGATGAATTATGAACGGATTGTTGAATTACTGATGAATTATGATCAATTTCTTCTATGAACCTGTGTTTCCCTCAAAATCCTAAGTTGTGATTTGTGATTGGGAATTGATTGAATCATGAAAGTATGTAGAATTGTTTATGTTTATATTGAATTAGTTATTGAATCATGTTAATTCGATTATCTATTGTAGTATCTTAGATGTTTGGGTTGTGATTGATGTATAGCCTTGGAAGGCAATTTCATGAAGGATATATGTACGATTATGATGTGAAGTATATATGTGTGATCTCAATGAAAGAACTATGATCATGTTTAGAATGTAATTGTATTATGATTGAAAGCATATTCTCAATTAACACTCATGAGTGATGATGATAGAATGTGAAGGGTTTCTATAATGTAATGTTATATCTTGAATTGGTACGCTTATTATTGCGTCCAAAAGCACACGCAAGTGCACGTTGTCACTCAAGTAGTACAATGACTCTTTCGAGCCGTATTATCGAACCCAAAGACTTCAAATCAACAAATAATAACTTTATTTGTGTCTAAAATAATTTACTTATGCGACAGACAATTTCAGGAATTTGTTTATAACTACTAAATTGAACAATCGCCAAAATTAATTACTATACTTAAACAGTTTCAAACAAGGAAATTTCACAAATTGGGAAAATATTCCAGGGTTGTAGCATAAACCAATTTCAGGCATAACATTAATTTATCCTAGCATTCGACATGTTAACCTCATTATGGATTTGCAAGGTTAATTTTACGATCATGATCTCCCTACCTCTAATCGCCTACCACCATCGACAGCCTAACTACACCGTTGAGCGGGGATAAGCATGAACCAATAACGGAGCATTAAGCTATTAGCTTGCATATTAATCAAGCGTGGTATAAAGGTATAAGACTATCCTATATACGAAACACTCTAAACTTTACCCTAGAATTAATACACTTCTCACATTCTTTGTTCTATCCCTCTATTCATCTTCCGAATTGAAGAGCGGACAATTAGTTTATTTTAATGTTGATCAGTCATTAAAATAGTTAAACAAGAATGTAAGCATAAATTACAAGAAAACCTATTTCATGCTTGAAATAAATATTTTTACACCATTAATCGTAGCTACAACTCTACAATAAGGGAACTTAGCTACTCATAGAACAAAACATCATCAAATAATGTTTATGGATCATAAAAGGGTTTACCAAAATGAAGGAGTAGAAGAAAAACCCTAGATAGTGTCAGCAAAATTGCCCAAATCGTTGTTCTCCCGCTTTTCAAAAATTGGATAATGATAAAATAATAAAACTAGACTATTTATAGTCTGAAATAAAACATGTGACTGAATTCTGGTGTCCAAGTCTGCGAGGTCCGCGATGCGGACTTGTTCCCTCGCCTCAATTTGTGCACAAAAGGATCCTCTCCGCGACGCACCCTTGACGCGCACTCCACTGTTAAGTGGAATTTGTTTTCTGCATGCATGTTTCAGCTCCGTGTCGCAGAGTTGCTCCCTCCTAGTGTATTTTCCAGCTTTTTGGCCGTTCTCCTCAGCAACTTTGTCTTCTATTTTCCAACCTTTGTCCATGTGCCCTTTTTAGCTCCTTCTTCTTTGTTTTTCACCCTGAAATATCTAATCATAGTGGTTAAAGGAAACAAAATCAATAGACTCCAAAATTTCAGTTCCGACTAAGAAATTGCTCTCAAACTTAGCTATATATATGGGATAAATTGGTTATTAGACGCATAAATACGCCTAAGATCACCACCCCACACTTAAAGCTTTGTTCGTCCTCGAACACTTCTACAATTTCGAACACACGACTACTCTACTACACTTCCCTCTAAAGGCATTCCAATTTTGGCCACAACAACTACTAGAGCTTCACAACAACACAACAAACACTGTGCATTCATCAAGACAACTTGAGCAAAACCATCTAGCCCCAAGAATAGACTCTTATAACGCAGCAAGCTTATGCACAACTTTTGGATCCACAGTTATATCAGTTACCAGACCTCATTAAACATATGCCCTCACTACAAATGAACATCCCGATTTACTCAGACATAAAAATTCACACGCAAAGCGTGGATAGGTGCGGGAAGAAAATTTTGCTCACGCTCTTAAAAGAATTTTCATGCCACAACTAATGAACCATAGGCTTTCCCTTAGCGTACTGCATCACTACTTTCAAGAATAAGGATGTTCAAGATCAATTAGGTCTTTTAAGAATTGTAATGTAGGCTAGGGGACGGATAGGAACTGTTTGTGGATATGAAGGGTGACTACATTCCCAATCGCTTTAATACAAAACAAACTTCAATTTCGGACCTTCTTTTAATCACTTTCTTCTTATGCCCCAATTCTTGAAACCATTTGGCCCTTTGTTGTAAGGAACTCAACATTCATTTCTTCCCACCATTTTTATTCTAAATTCATTCATCAAAATTTATTTTTTTTTTTTTTATACAAGCCAGACTTATGTTGGGGCTTGCCACTCATTCTTTCGTTTCCTTCACTATTGTTCACACAAAGCGCTTAGGATTTTTTGGATCAAATTTATAGGCCAGAGAAGGAACGGATATTAGCTTCATGTTAGGCTACCAAAGAATAAGTTCAAGGCTTGAAGGGGTTAACGAAGGATATATATCAATGCGGGTACAAGAAAGCACAATCAGGGCTATCAAAGAAATGCCTATATCACTTCCTAAACTCTTTATCCTCTTTTTCGCTATGCAGACACACCAGGCAAGTTCTGGACCTCAATTAGCAGCAAGGAATACACAAATCTTACATATCTGGCACACATTCAACTTAGAACTGATCACTACATACTACTTCCCAATCACTGACACAAATTCATTTTAAGCACACGCCATTTAGAGTCACATAAAAGAGCCTAGAAGTCTCAACACAAAGTCATAAACTATTTTCAACCTTCAGTCTAACTCAAAGCAGTTGCGTAGCCCTAGCCAAATGCCAACCCTACAGACCCAAATGACGAAAACTGCCTTTAAGACGGTCGCCATCCATCTATCATAGGGCGGCTTGACTCAACTATGACACTGATTCAATCCTAAGAAACAAAATATTTTTTTTATATACGATTCAACGGGACTGTCCTTGGCCAAAGAACCCAAAACAACTTCCAAGGAACCCAAAACAAAATAGAAAAAACAAAACAAAACTATTTACATAGATATAGTACTCTCACCCCACACTTAAAAATGCAACATTGGCCCCAGTGTGACATAAATCAAAATGAAACAAAGTAGGGCGAGTGTACTTCTCTGATCATTCATCCATGTCAGCATCATTGCCAGTGCCCTTAAGAGCCAAATGGTCACCCTTCTCTACATCAGAATCGGATTCACTATCCGACATGGTTCGTCGCTTGTCTTCAACAGTTGAAACATCATCCCATACGGGCTCCAGAAATCCAGACCCGAGTCCCAGCAATGCCTCAGCATGTTCATTCAGAGGGTACTTCATTTTAATTTCATCCAATTGCTCCTGAGTTGAAGATCGGCATCCATTTCTATGACGCAACATTTCCAATCCAAACATGCGCGCCGTGATCATATCATCTCTCTTGTTTCGCTCAGCGGTAGTGAGGGTGGGCCCATGCACATTTTCTGTACCTTTTGGTCTTGGTGACATCTAGGGGTGTGGTGAACAAAGGTGCCATGTAGTCTATACTCTCCTCAGGTACGCCAGCTCTCTTGCATAAACTAATGATTAGTCCGCCAAAAGCATACCTTCTACCTCTATGCACTCTAGCCTTGCGCATGGCTGATTTTATCACTTCTCCTACATTGATGGGTAGGTCCTTCATTAGAGAATATACCAAGCATACACGATCTCTCGTCACCTCAGTAAAATGCAGCCCTGGTATCAAACAATTCATTACAATTTTTAGCCACACACGGGATTCATGATTCATGTAAGCATAAGGATACGATTGATGATAGCCATGGTGCCCATGTCTAATCCACTTCGCCGTGGACTATGCTCCACACATAGTGTGTTGAATCTACTGATAAAGAGGGTTGATATTTAACCTCGTCAGGATATCAGAAGGGGCATCTGCAGTGCCCAATATTTGACTTATAGTTGAGGGTGCCAGGGGGACCTCCACACAATGCACTGTTACAAAGTGAGAACGAGTATCGGGTTTCCAATATGCATAGAATTCCCGCACCATACTAACATTGCACTCTGTTGGATCCTGAAAGATGAATCATATTTGCAACTCTTGTAGGTGGCGCATAATGCGAGGTAATTCCCTCTATAATTAGACGTCATCAAGTATCACATCCGAGAAGTACTTGGCTTCAGTGTGTGATTTGTACCACTTCTTGCCCTCAAAGGTAACTGCCTTAGCCCCGTATCATTGAGTCTGCGGGTGCGGGGGGAATGGTTGTACCCGTTCTCACTCTCTTACGGCTTCTAGACGCAACCGCTTTGCCAGACCTCTGTGTACTTGACATGTTATCATGCAATCAGACAGTTATCATATCAGTTACTGAGACCCAATTATGGAAGATCACTCCACACTTATTTTTGAGCACAACTTCACAAACAACACGGTACTCAGACTTCCCATTGTTATTTTTAGCATACTATTCACAAAACTCATCCCATTCTAAGCATGCAAGCCCTTACTACTTCAATTCTACTCAAGAATTCAAACCAACAATCATCATTCTACTTCAATCATTTCCCTCGTAACCTATTTGCTACTCAAGACTTCACAAACCCCAATTTTTAATTTATCCATACAAAATCTTCCTTTCTATTATCAACCAAATTAATTCCGACAAATTTTACCACCATGAATAGCAATCAATAGGCAGAAAACTACAAAGAACAACAATTTCAACAAACTAAAATTGCTCACCCATCACCCACATGAATACTAGCCCTAACTTTAGTAAATCATCCCAAAGAAAGAACCAAAACAGTAGGACACATACCTTCAGTGCTTAGACCCACAAAAATTGGAGAACTTGGTGAGAAATTTCAACTTCGCGATACGGATCTGTACTTGGAAAGAGTTAGGGTTGAAGGGGAAAGGAGAATGAATGAAATTTAGAAGAGAAAATGGGGTTAATGGATGGATTTGAGAATTAAAAGGGAATGGGGGGTCGGGTTTTACCATATAAGTCGGGTAAAACCCAACCTTTTTAATGAAAATAACTCGAAAACTTACTAGGTCTGTGATGCGGAGCTGTCGCAGACATGCCTTGTGAACTCTGCGTCGTCTCACGATGAAACTTGTGCACAGTGGAAACAAGTCTGCGACGTGCTCCTGTCGTGAACTCCATTGTTAGTCTCTCATAAAGTTCATAATTCCCAGCAACAAGTCCATGACGCGGAGATGTCGCGAACATGACTTGGGAGATTTCCATTTTCTCTTGGGGCTAACCTCTTACAGAAACAAGTCTACGACGCGGAGCTGTCACGGACTCCACTATTTTTTTCACCCATAATTCTTTTTTTTATTTTTTTATTTACAACTTTTAAGATAAATGAATTAACCTATAACTCAAATTAAACTAAATTAACCTATCAAAACAAAATATAATGCAAATATCTTCTAGAGTACAAAGTGACGGGTTGCCTCCCGAGTAGCGCCTGATTTAACTTCGCAGCACGACTCAGCTCCCTCTCATTCATTGCTCAGCTCCAAACTTTCTTCTTCTCGATCCACCACTTGTCCGAAATAGTGTTTCACCCTCTGTCCATTCACGATGAACGTGGATTGCTTACCTTCATTCCATAACTCTATAGCTCCATGGTCGGTCATGCGCACCACCTCAAATGGTCCGCTCTATTTTGACTTCAACTTACCTGGAAACAATCACAATCTAGAGTTAAACAATAATACCTTTTGCCCATGCTCAAAAAGTTGGGGAACAATATGCTTATCATGCCATCGTTTAGTCTTCTCATTATAGAGCTTAGCATTTTCATAGGCATGGAGTCTGAATTCCTCCAATTCATATAACTGACACATCCTTTTTCTCCTGGCTAGTTCCAGATCCAGGTTTAACTTCTTCACTGCCCAGTTTGCCTGATGTTCTAATTCAACTGGAAGGTGACACGCTTTACCAAACACCCAATGATAGGGAGAAGTCCATATTAGTGTCTTATAAGCGGTCATGTATGCCCATAATGCATCATCAAGCTTTATTTCCCAATCTTTCCTTTGGGCATTCATTGTTTTCTGTAGAATCTGCTTCACTTCCCGATTTGACACTTCTACCTGGCCACTAGTTTGAGGGTGGTATGTTGCATCTACTTTGTGTCTGACTCCATATTTAGCTAAGACATTCTTCACCAATTGATTTATGAAGTGTGTCCCCCCATCACTGATTATTGCTCTAGGAGTTCCAAACCGAGTAAAGATATGCTTCTTCAGAAACTTCAGCACCACTTTCGCATCATTAGTAGGCAAAGCTACTGCCTCAACCCACTTGGACACATAGTCCACAGCCACAAGTATATATTGATTTCCATTTGATGGAGGGAACGGTCCCATGAAGTCGATTCCCCAGACATCAAATATGTCAACCTCCAAGCTGTTATGCAAAGGCATCTCATGTCATCTTCTGACATTGATCATAACTTTTAACATACCCTGCAGCATCTTTACATAGAGTAGGCCAGAAAAACATGATTGGAGCACCTTATGTACAGTGCGCTCACCTCCATGATGACCTCCATATGCAGACGAGTGGCAACTATCCATCACTTGTCTCATCTAAGACTCAGGCACACACATCCTCATCATTTTCTCTGGCCCTTGCTTGAAGAGATAAGGTTCATCCCATATGTAGAACCGAGCATCATAAATCAGCCTCGTCTTTTTATGTGTGGTTGCACCCGGTGAGAACAATCCGCTAACCAAATAATTAACAATATATGCATACCATGATAGTTCGGTCACCTCTAGCGCCAATAGTTGTTCATCAGGAAACTCTTCCCGAATCTGACCTTGTTTTCCCACATGTGACGAACTCTCCAATCTTGACAAGTGATCTGCAATCTGGTTTTCAGAACCTCTTCGGTCCTTGATCTCTATGTCAAACTCTTACAGCAATAGAATCCACCTGATTAACCACGGATTTGCATCCTTCCTGTTGAAAAAGTACCTGATATCTATACGGTCAGTATAAACAACAACTTTAGTTCCTACCAGGTAAGATCTAAATTTGTCAAAAGCATAGTCCAAGGCAAGCATTTTTTTTTCAGTCACTGTGTAGTTAGTTTGGGATGCATCCAGTGTTTTAATTGCATAATATATTGAGTGAAACACCTTCTCTTTCCTTTGCCCTAACACTGCTCCCACAACCACATCACTTGTATCACACATCAGCTCAAAAGGAAGCTCCTAATTTGGGGAAGTTAGGATTGGAGCTTCTATCACCTTCTTCGTCAAAGCTTCAAAAGGTTGAATGCATCGATCATCAAATATGAATTTCATCTCTTTCTCTAGGAGACTGCACATGGGTCTTGCAGTCTTAGAGAAATTCTTGATGAATCTCATATGGAAACCAGCATGACCCAAAAAGGTTTTCACCCCTTTAACAGAGATTGGGGGAGGTAGCTTTTCAATGACTTCCACTTTGGCACGATCAACTTACAGCCCTCTCTTTGACACCTTATGGCCCAATACAATCCCTTCCTTCACTAGAAAATGATATTTTTCCCAGTTTTGGACGAGATTAGTTTCCTCGCTTGAGCCAACACCTTGTCCAAATTCTCCAAACACCTGTCAAAAGACTCCCCAAAGACTGAGAAGTCATCCATGAATATCTCCACAAAATCTTCAACCATGTCATGAAATATAGCCATCATGCATCTTTGGAAGGTGGCTGGAGCATTGCACAGGCCAAATGGCATTCGCTTGAAAGCATATCTCCCATACGGACAAGTGAATGTAGTTTTCTCCTGGTCTTCTGGTGCAATCACAATTTGGTTGTATCCTAAAAAGCCATCTAGGAAACAATAATATTTTTGCCCAGCTAACATGTCCAGCATCTGATTAATAAAAGGAACCGGGTAGTGATCCTTTCTGGTGGCCTCATTCAATTTCCTGTAATCCATGCATATTCGCCACCCAGTCACTGTCCTGGTTGGAATCAACTCAATTTTTTCATTGGTGATCACTGTCATGCCTCCTTTTTTAGGCACACACTGAACCGGGCTAACCCACTTGTTGTCTGAAATCGGGTATACAATACTCGCATCCAGCCATTTAATCACTTCCTTGCGCACCACATCTTTCATCATTGGGTTTAGTCTGCGCTGAGTTTGTACACTTGACTTGTGGCCCTCCTCCATAAATATCATGTGCATGCATAAAGTTGGGTTGATGCCATGTATGTCAGTCATCTGCCAACCTATCGTCTTTTTCCTCTTCCTCAATATTTTCAGAGAGGCCTCAACCTGCACTTTAGACAAAGCAGAAGAAAGGATTACAAGTAAAGATTCATTGGCACCTAAGAATCCATACCTGAGATGAGAGGGAGAGCCTTTAACTCCAACTTTGGTGCTTCCTCAATTAAAGGTTTGGGAGGTGGTCGTAAGACTCTGTTTAATGGCTCCACAAACCTGCGAAGCATACTCACATTAGGGATATCTAGAACGTTAGCCAACTCCTGGGCTTCAGCATCTCCCTCAATGTCTTACCCAATTAATACTTTCTCAAAAGGGTCTCGGGCGTCAACATATTTAGCTGCCATTTTCTTGTCAATGATTGTAAGTGCTGACAGCTCCTCATATATTGCAGGCAACTTCATTTCCTTATATACATCAAATACCTCTACATTTTCATGAGCCCTCATTGTTAGTCTCCCAGCCGCCACATCAATTAACGCACCTCTGGTTTCCAATAATGGGCATCCCAAAATAATGGGACCTCTAAGTCAGGCTCAAAATCCCAAATGACAAAGTCTACAGGGAAAATTAGAGTTCCCACTTGGACCAAGACATCCTCAATAATGCCATCTGGCCTTGCTACCGAACGGTCCGCTAACTGTAATATAATGGTTGTGGACTTGGGCCTTCCTAGTCCCAACTTGAGAAACATGGACGTAGGCATCAAGTTGATACTTGCGCCCAAATCGCACAACCCTCTTGCCTCAATACACTTGCCAATTTTTATCTCAACGGTGAAACTCCCTGGATTGTTCAACTTAGTTGGGAGCCTATTCTGGATCCTAGAACTGCACTACTCCGGGAATGCTGCAGTTGCATACTCAGCCAATCTACTCTTGTTGGCTACCACATCTTTCACATATTTGGCATACTTAGGAATGCCCTGCAACACATCAATCAAAGGCAAGTTAATATGTACTTGTTTGAGTAATTCAATAAACTTACCGAAATATTCCTCCTCCTTCTACTTTTTGAATTTCTGTGGAAATGAAGGAGGTGGTTTTGCTTTCGGTTCCTCATTCACCCTTTGCTCACTTGGTTTTGCTTCATCTACCTGTTTTCCTTTTTGTTCAGCATCTTTTGCCTTTGGTGTTAACTCATCCAATGGACGACCATTACGAGTACTCACAACATTTACATGTTTTGGGTTTGGATCAGTATTACTAGGCAAACCCCCTTGTGGTCAGGAATTTTGGGCACTAGCAAACTACCCAAACTACTTTTCCAAATTCTGAGTCGCCAGTTGATTGTTTCGGACATCTACTACCAATTTAGCTTGGTCAGCCATGATTTGCTTCAGTATGTCCTCCACACTCATATCACCTTGCTTGGTAGTCTGCTGATTTCCATGACTTTGCTGGTTTCCATGGCTTTGCTGGTTTCCATGGCTGTGCTAATTGTAATGTTGTCCACTACCTTGTGGCGTGTACTGGTTCTGTACTTGGTGTTGGTTTTGATTACCACCCCATGAAAAGTTTGGGTGATTCCACCAGGTGGGGTTGTAAGTATTTTCATAGTTTTGGTGATTTCCTCCTCACTGGGCATTACCTACAAAATGAATAGATTTTGGGTTTGCTCCACATACCTCAGCATAGTGATCTCCACCTCCACATACTTCACACCAAGCTTGTGGTTGTTGCACCATATTAACTTGAGCTTGATGTTGTCCTAGTGACATGTTGCTAAAATAAGTAGTCATCATATTCTGCATTGCTGAAATCTGTGCGGTCAGAGCTATCACTACATCAATTTCCAACACTCCAGCCATCTTTTGTACGACTGATTTAGCTCCTACTCCATTCCACTCGGGATTACCTTGTGAAATTATATTAAGCAATGTAAACAGCTCAGCATATGTCTTCTCTAAAGCTTGTCCACCTGCAGCAGAATCAAGTAAAATTTTCGTGTTTGGTTCCAACCCTTCAATAAAGGTATGGACCAACACTTCGCTAGCTTGATGGTGATGTGGACAACTTAACAGCAGGGACTTAAACCTATCCCAAGCTTGGTACAAGCTTTCCCCTCCTTTCTGTCAGAAGCTTAATATGTCGCTTCTCAACTTAGTTGTTTTCCCGGATGGAAAAAACCTTATCAAGAACTTCCGGGAAAGATCATCCCAAGATGTTATGGAATTTGCGGGCTCAGAGTTCAGCCATCTTTTTGCTTCCCCTAGCAGAGAAAAGGGGAATAATGTGAGCCTCACATAATCAGAGTTCACTCCAGTTGGGGTGTACATGTCACTAATGTCGAGGAAATTTTGAATATGCACTCGTGGGTCCTCATGAGATAAACCAGTGAATTGTCGTTTGTGTGCAATAATTGCACCATGTTCTGCTTCAATTCAAACCTCCCACCAGCTGCAGGTTTCTGAATACTTGAGGTAACATTGGTGGTCTGTGGGATTGCCACATCTCTTACTTTCATTTCTGTCATTTCTGCAGGTGGGTCTTGATCCTCCCTTTCTTCGGAGGTTTCTGGTTTACTAGCGACAAGAGGAATAGTATATGTGAGTCTTCTTTGTCTTCTCCGATAACGAACAAATCTCTCTGGTTCAGCTAGAGGCTCTACCAAGTCCTGGTCGTCTTCCAGTGTGAAAATCTGACATAACCTGCGAAATGAAGAGCCACGATAAAGTTGTCAACACTTGTACAAATAATTTAGACACTCAAAAATTAGATATCTATCGATTTTAAAGTCCCTGGCAGCGGCGCCAAAACCTTGTTGCGTCCAAAAGTACGCGCAAGGGCACGTGGTCACTCAAGTAGTACAACAACTCTTTTGAGCTGGATTATCGAACCCAAAAGACTCAAATCAACAAATAATAACTTTATTTGTGTCTAAAATAATTTACTTATGCCACAGACAATTTCAAGAATTTGTTTGTAACTACTAAGTTGAACAATCGCCAAAATTAAGTACTATACTTAAATAGTTTCAAATAGGCCTGGCAGGGGGACCGGGTCGGCCCGCCCCGGCCTGAGACCGGTTCGAGAACCGGCTCGCCGGACCCGATCCCGTACAGTTCCAGGTTCTGGGGGGGATTCGGGATAGGGGGCCGGTTCACCCGTTTGGGCCCGGTCCCGGCCCGCCTGAACCGGCCGGTTCGCGGGATCCCGGTTTTTTTTTTTTAAAAAAAATAAAAAAAAATTCCAACTATCCGTTGGGGCAACGGCTAGTGGGCCCCCCCAACGGATTTATTCCCCTTTTTTTCCCTTTCCCAACACCCCCTACCACCCCTACTTTTAATACTTTAATTTAAACCCTCAAGTTATTATAAATACACTTTAACCCACT
>JAJOOS010023058.1:0-33710 GCA_029582725.1 Solanum chiquidenum | reverse complement strand
ACATTCCTAGTTACTTTTAATAATCTGAATATAAATAAATACTTAGTTCAAAGCTATCTTTTATTGTTTTTATTTTATTTCAATTTAAATCCCTCCATTTTTATATAACGACTATCGAGTTAAATATTTGCTATTGATAATATTCTTCCATATTCTCTGTGGGATCGACCACGACTCATAGTTGGGTAAAAATATTGTATAGGATCGTTTATATTTCTTTTCAAAAAGTATATTTGAACGTTATCACTGCTCATGACTTGAGAAAGGTAGCTTGGTGAATCTGAGGGCTCCAAACCTATAGTTTTTACACCACTAAGCTATATGCTTAGCGATAATTGTTTCTATCGTAGGGAATGTTCGAGAAGATGCATGAAGCTGGCCATTGGAGATGGAGATTTTGAGAGCCTTAAGGAGGATCACATTTGCATATAGGCATCAAATTAATGTGTAAATGGGCAGGCTTCACTTCTTTAACTATTTTTTTATGAACCTAATTCCTCTACTAGATTAAAATAAATATGCCCTTCGTTAATCTCTTTTAAATGTCACAAGTATTGAATTAGATTTGATGTTTAAGTGGTAGTATCCCTCCGAAAGGGTCGCTACAATGTATCTACTAGTTTGGTGACCTTCGGGAGTGATATCTCAACACTAAAAATAGAGATATCATTCACCATTTGGAAGAGACACTTGAATAGAAGAAAAAGTTTTCTCCTTCATCTACATATGTTGTCTTCTTCTCTTTATAGTTATATCATTTTGAGCTTGATTTTATAACACGTTATCAACATGAATATGCTCTAAAATGGTAGTACTTCTCAAAAGAGTTATAGCTGAAACACTTGTGAGCAGGAACAAGTTCTATCTATTTTTTCTTGTTACACATTTATATTTTCAAAAGTTCCTATTATACTAATAATTTATTTTAGTATATATGTGTTATATGAAGAGGTAGTGAAAGCGAGTTCGACAAGGAGTAGGAGTCCATACAGGAGTTGTATAATAGCTATAAGAGTACTATGTTTAGTATAATACAAATAGCTTTCTCGTCTATAAATATGACTATCCAGTTGTGTATATGCAAGAATAATAATACAATATTCAACCTTCTTTCTTGAGCCTAATTTTCTAAAATTCTTTATGGTATCAGAGCGTTAGTTTTTAATCCAAAATTAATCTGTATCATGCACCTCGTATCACGCACAAATGGCAAGTTCATTATCTTTCGGCCTCTGTCTCTCACCCGCCTCCCTACATCAACTCATAACCATATGTCCTATAAAATTAAAACCTTCAAACTACCTAGTCTGAAAAACTCAAATTACACAATTGATGTAGGCTTTGAAAGTTGGCAAGATTATTGTAAAGGATCCACCATCATCAATTGTAGCAAACGAAAAAGGTGAAGAGATATCGAATCCTAAGTTCCTTGAATTGGAAGAAGGTGATATCTTAGTTTGAAGTTGGCTCACCAGAACCATGATTGAGGAGTCCATGTTCCTTATCATTGGATGCACATCAGTCAAACAAATTTGGTAAAGTCTTGAAGACAATTACCTACAAGCTAGCAAAGACAAAAAGTTTCAACTAAAACAACGAATTCAGAGTATTAAGATGAGTTCAAAAAACATGGATGAATATGTGAAAGAGTTTAAAGGAATTTGTGATAGCCTCACAGCCATACACAAATCCTTAGATGAAGATACCAAAGTTATAAACTTTGTGAAGGGTCTTGGAAACAAAAACAAGACTTTGAAGACCATCATGTTGAGTAAGCCTCCATATACAACTTTTCCTCAGTTTGTTAACACACTGAGAGGATTCAACATGTGAGAAGAAGATAGTGAAACTGATAATGTCGATCATGCCATGGCTTTTCAAGCCCAAAAAACCCAAGGAAGTTTTGGTAGAGGTCAAGGATATAACTCTTATAGAGGACGAGTACAAGGTTGAGAAAGAGGTCATCAAGGACCTAAGCCCAATAACTACACAACTGGGAGACAATCTAGTTTCACTACAAATAATTAAAAGAGCACTCCACCACAAGCAAATGCGTGCCAAATTTGTGGACGAAACAATCACACAACTGTCACTTGCTTCTATAGGTGGGACTATTTTTATCAATCCCAACAAGAAACACCACAAGGTTTTTCAGCCTTAACTATCAATGAGCCATCTGACAACAATTTGTATATGAATTCTGGAGAACCTCATCATATATTAAGATAACATGTACTTTAAAACCCCCTACTTTATTCAAAGGCACAAATTCTATTATGGTAGGTGACGGAAAACGACTTAAAATTACTCATATTGGGAATAAGAATATAGGTACATGTTTGCAATTGAAGAATGTTCTAGTTTTACCTAAATTAAAGAAAAAATGGTTGTCTGTAAGTAAACTTGCAAGTGAAAATGAATTTCTTCTGAAATTTTTTGACTCTGAGTTTGTTGTTAAGGACAAGAAAACAAGGAGTACACTGGCAAAGGGGAGTAGAACATGAGAACTGTATGCTTTGGATCCCAATTTTGTAGATGGAGAAGTGCATCAAGCTCTAGTTGTTGTACGTTCGAATAAAGCATCTGATGAAGTCTGACATCAATGATTGGGACACCCTAATTTTAGGACTATGCAGTTTTTACATTCTAATAGATTAGTTAGAATTAGTAGTTGGAATAAAAACTTTTCTATTTGCACTGCATGTCAAATGGGAAAAAGTTGTAAGCAACCTTTTGAGAATTCAAATAAAGTTGAGGTTGAGCCTCTTGTCAAAATTCAGTGTGATTTATGAGGTCCTTCACCTGTCACTTCTCCTCAAGGTATCAAATACTACGTGATTTTTGTAGATGATCACACAAAATACACTTGGTTTTACCCATTGAAAAGAAAGTCAGATTTTTTCTCCACCTTTGTTAACTTTCGGCCATTGGTAGAAAATCAATTTGATAGGAGAATAAAAGTATTCTAAAGTGATGGAGGTGGAGAATTTAGTAGTCAGAAGTTTATCGATCTTCTTACTCAATGTGGAATTCAAAGACATGTATCATGTCCACACAAACTTGAGCAAAATGGAGTTGCCGAAAGAAAACACAGACACTTAGTTGAGACAAGTTTAACCCTATTGTTCAATGCTAGTGCTCTTTGCACTTATGGGTTGAAGCGTTTATGACAACAACATATCTTATCAACAAACTCCCTACGCCGGTCTTGAAAATGCAGTCTCATATTCAGAAGTTACACAAAAAAACCAGATTACACTGGTTTGAAGATCTTTGGTTGTAGGTGATTTACACATCTGAAAGGATACACCACAAATAAATTTCAGCCCACAACAAAAATAAATTTCAGCCCAAGAATTTTCCTTGTGTAGTTATTGGATATAGTTCTCTACATAAGGGCTTTAGATGCCATCATCCATAAACGAAAAGAGTTTATATATCATGACATGTAATATTTGATGAAACATGTCTACCCTTCTCTTGTAAGTCTACACAGGATGTGCCAATAACTATTACATTTTGTGCACTTACAAAGACTTCATAATTGAACCGAAGAGCACTTCAGGAGACGAGGAAGGACATAAAAATACAAATTGATAAAATACAAGTTGTTCCTACTCCAGAAGCTACTCAAGACACTATTGTTGATGAAGATTATCAGAACATAATAGAGCCTCTCTCGTCTGGTGAACCAAATGCCACCACTGTTGACATTGCCTAGACGAGGTCCCTGACAACAAACTCACATACTGAAATGCTACAGTCTCCAAAAATTAGCTCTTCAACTGCAATTCCAGAAAATAGTCCACAAGTCTCATCGTCTGCATGTCCGCCTCTTGGTGAGTCCGCATGTATTAACTTATGTGTTGATCTCAGTGGCAACCAGTGTCCTCCAACTATATCACCACCCTTTCCAGATAACACACATCACATGGTGACAAGGACAAAATCAAAAGCCTGTTACGACCACCAAATTTTCTAACACTTTTGGCTACCACCTCTTCTCCTAACAGAGAGCCCAAGAACCTAAAAAAAGCCTTATCTCAACATCATTGGCTGCAAGTTATGAGAGAAAAAATGCAGGCCCTATATCATAATAACACCCGGAGACTTGTACATCGGGAACCTCAAATGAATATAGTTGGATCAAGGTGGGTGTTCAAGACAATATTGAAGACAGATGGTACACTCGAGAGATATAAAGCTCACTTGGTAACGAAAGGATATAATCAAATTGAAGGCGTAGACATTGAAGACACATTTAGTTCAGTGGTGAAGGCTACAATGATTCGCACAGTTTTAACAATAGCCACGGTACGAAAATGGCCTCTTTGCCAACTCGATGTCAAAAATGCCTTCCTTCATGAAAAACGCAAAGAGACTGTCTATATGCAGCAACCTCCGGGTTTTAAAGATGCTAATTTCCCAAAATGTTTGTCTACTGGAAAAGGCCATTTACGGGCTAAACCAAGCACCAAAGGCTTGGTTCCAAAGGTTTAGTGAAACTCTTCTTCACCTAGGCTTCCTTGGAAGCCATGCCGATTCATCTTTGTTTGTTCGTCGACGTAAGGGTGACATTGTGATTTTGCTGCTCTATGTCGATGATATCGTGATAACTGGAACAATATCATGATTTTGTAGACCATCATTTGTCAATTGAGTACTCACTTTGCTCTAAAAGATATGGACATTCTCCAATTTTTCTTAGGCATTGAAGTTGTGCCATATACAAATGGAATCTACCTTAGTCAAGTGAAATATGCAAATGACATTATCAAACGGACCATGATGCACTGTGCTAGAGCAATCCATACGTCGTTGTCGTGGAAAAGTTATTTTCATATCCCAAATGAATCTCCTGTTGATGCTTTTGATTATCAGAGTATAGTCGGAGGGCTTCAATATCTTACACTGACACGTCCTGATCTTACTCATGTTATCAATCAAGTGTGTCAATTTGTGCAAGCTCCTACAACTATTCATTGGCAAGGAGTGAAACGTATTTTTCGGTACCTCACAAGGACTATAAACTTTAGACTTCGCATCACTTCTCGATCCTCCTTACAACTTGTTGGCTTCTCAGATGCCGCTTGGGCAGGCTGTGCAATCACTCGTCGATCAACAACAGGACTTTGTGTGTTCTTAGGAGCTAATTGTATCTCCTGGTCATCTAAGAAACAACATAATGTATCAAAAGGCTCGCCCTTCTTCATTTCTTCAGCTTGTTTGTTCCTTTTTGCCTGTTAGTGTCCTTGCTTTGTTCCTCAATCCATATACTTGAAAATCAAGGGTTTTACATCAGTTATTGTCACAAAATAAGCATTTGAGGACACTACTTCTATATAAACAAAGCTCTAAATGAGTCCAAATCTCGGACTCATTAACATCCCCAACTTAAAATTTTGCTTGTCATCAGGTAAAACTCAAGTCCATCAGTTCAAAGAGGATGTCTGAAACAGTGCTACACAAGACTCAATCATGAATGCACACAACAAGACTCAACTTACTCATGCAAGGATAAATTGTGCACTGAAAGATTCAAGTTGTGACTCACCATTATCAAAGACTCTCAAGTTCACAATACTTGCTTCAAATACAAGTTCAAGCTCAACAAAGGTACTCAAATTCCCTCACAACAAGATTGATTCCATATTCACACACAATTTTTCAACAAATTATAGCTCTGGAATCATATACAACTTTCACACTCACAAAGATGAACACATGCATGACTTCACCCATAGGTTTGCCCTTATTTTCCAATCAACATTCGTTTCAGCTCGCTCAAGATCAAAAAGGTCTTTTCAAGGCTTGTAACGATGCTGAGTGTAAATGTATGGTCATTTAGGCTCAGTGGCTTCTATACTCATGAAATGTGGTATGAACATCATTTTTCCTTTCTTTTCTTCAGCATTGTCACCCATGCTCAAAATTCACCCCATTATTCACTTCCATGGGATACCGGACACCCCATTTCTTTTGCAACTTTCACAACTTTCACAACTTTATTTCACAACTTTTTCATTCTTTTTCTTTTCTTTCTCTCTTTTTTTTGTACGGAGGGGTTCCATCTTTTTTCAAAGCCATGGGTCAAGGGGGACTTCTTTGCACTTCTTTATTTACCTTCTTTTTTCACCACACACCCAACTTAGGCTTTTGGCTTAAGTTGACTATTCAAACACACTACACTTTATGAGGATTATGGGTGAATGGATAAAGAGAGGCTACAATTGCATCAAATTTCTTCCAAGAAAAGAATAAGGCTAAAAAAAATGGTTCAAGAAAAGTTCACACACTAACAAGGTTGGCCACAAAAGAGGTATATTGTCAAATTGTTTCACTCTTCAAAATTGTTGCCTAAGATCATCTCAAGAGCTTGCATCACTTAGTCAACCGGACCAACGGGGCAAATTCTAGGTGTCATCACACAAAGTTCAAGGTAAGATCATCACACAAGGCATTGGCACCAATATCAAACAAGACTCCACACTTTTGCTAGTGTGCAATGTTAATCACAAGAGACTCATTCGATAATCGGCTAGTTACAACGAGATGCACAAAGTTCACACATTGTCTATGCAACTT
Organism: Solanum chiquidenum; assembly: GCA_029582725.1. Lineage (NCBI taxonomy): Eukaryota > Viridiplantae > Streptophyta > Magnoliopsida > Solanales > Solanaceae > Solanum > Solanum chiquidenum. Next base: position 27,125 of record JAJOOS010023058.1, on the reverse strand, counting down.
TATTTGGCCTCATCGTAGCCGCGCATTCATTTTTGTTTGATTAAGAGCACTATTCAAGTCATCGGTATTGATCATGACCGATACTCAAATTTGCACAAGAACAACCACAATCACACACACGAGGTGGCAAAATTTTTAGAAAGGGTCAAAAACCATTTACATTCATCATAAGGAGCCACAAGCTCAAACATCCACAAAACCATATCAAAACACAATTAAAACACAAAAACCCAACAATATATACAAAAAAATAGTCACAAGAGGTAGGTATGGAAATACCTCACCCCACCACAAATAAAAAGGCAGTTGTCCTCAAATGCAACAAACTAATAAACAGTCAATCAAAATGATAGAGAGGGAGGTAAAGAAAGCTCATGTCTACATAGTTGCTCCATCTGTCGAGGCATCAATGCCCTGTGCAACATTAGCACTACTGGCTCCACTAGGGCCTGTCATGGACGTCTCTGTCAGCAATGTCTGAATCACCAACTATACAATCATCTGCTCTAGGTCTGGCAGGTTTCCATAGATGGTCTCCTCTGGCACCTCTATCTGCTCCTCATCTGTCTCTACCTCCGACTCATCATCTACCACATCATCCATTGGCACATCTTCGATGGTGGCCGAAAGAATCTCAGAAGTAGCCGGGGCATCCATATCATCAACTGCCTCCAAAAGTGAAGTGAAGTCTGTGGACTTCAAGTAGTCCACATCCTTTCTCAACTCAGCAACCTTGGATTTCAAAGTCGTAACCTCTGAAGTAGCCCCCTGTCGACTCTCACAAGTCTCTACTCTCGTTGTGTGAGTGTCAATAGATGCCCGGAGGGGTGTAAATGCAGCTAGGATGGCCCTCTCAATCATCCATAGTACTTGAGCCTCTAATCGGGTAGCCCGTACATCAGCAAAATGGGCTAAGTGCCCCATCTTTAGGATCATGGCCTGAGTAATCCTGGTGGGATGGGAAGCAGTAGAAGCACCAGGAGCCTGGACGGAAGTGGAAGTAGGTGTACCTAAAGGCCCAGAGGCAGAGTAGGCAAAGATGCCTTTGCATGTATCGTCTCAACATCAACCTCTGGGGAAGCGTCCATCGGAGCTACTCTCCTCCTTTCTGCCTCCTCCCGAGTGTACTCAGCCTCTATACGCCAGATGTCTATTGAGGATGTGGGGGTGACCTCGATGTCCCTCTTATCATCACGAAGAACTCCTGCATGCCAGCATAACTCTGTGATCAGGATCGGAAAGGGAAGGGATGTCTGGCGCTACTTGGCCCTCATGGCCATCTCCTGCTCAATGATGAGTCCCAAATTAATGCTCTTTCGGGCTATGAGTGATCCGAGGTAGGCCGCCTTTGGGTGGCGGAGGATGGACTCATTCTTTGAAGGCATGATGGAGCTGCTGATGAATCCAAACCAGTATTGTGCAGCTACATTCAAGTCCTTTTTCTCTATTGGAGCTCCTGCCTCAATCCGCATCGGGGTGGTATAAAAAATGAGGGGGGAAACCAACCCTTTAGATCATTCAGGGACTGAGCTGTAGCTAGACCCTCATACTCATGCTCAAACTCCGTGGCTCTGTCAAGCACAACATTGATGTGATCGCTGCTGCACCCCACTTCTTTCCCTCGGACCATGACGGACTTTACCGATCTGAATGCGCTGACCTTCTTCTTGCCCTTAAGTACCAGGTCACCATATGTTGTGTAGAATTCCTGGACCCATGTAGGAATATAGGGGCCTCGAGTCCTGGTGAACTGCTCAAACCTGTGAAACTGGAGAGTTTACCTCACAGTGGAATATATGCCCACTAAACCCTCTGTAGACAACAACTTTTCTTCAGGAATCATCCTCAATCCCCCTGCTTTAAGTCTATTGAGTAGCCGGGGAGGAGGACCCTGAACATGTGGCGCTTGAACCACCGTCTGTGCCTGGGATGGCACTGTATCAGCAGCAAAGGGGGTAGACTCCGGGGTCCTAGACGGACCCTGACGAAATCTAGAACGAATCTCTGCTCGTCGGGACTGCAGAGGCTAGTCATCCTCAGGCTTTGAGAATGAAGGCTGAGAGTGGGTAGACTCCCCATCACTGTCGGAGTTGTGCTCCTGTCTTTCTGCCTCGGGCGCTTTGCCCTTTTCTTTACCTCCTTCTGGAGGTGCCTTCTTCCTTTTTTTAGAAGGAGCAGCTGCCCCTTCATTAATAACAATTCCCCGTGCTATTTTGCGGGGCGGCATATCGAGGTTGGTTCTAGCCATATCTGTAAAATACATCAGAATTAGTTAGAAACATGTCAAGAAAAATACAGAAAAATAAGCTGCAGAAAGACACGCTGAACCGATCGGCGAGTCACTTAGGCGAGCCAGATCGGGCTCGCCAAATGGACAGGCTCCAAAATTTCCCAGAAAAATGGCATGACGGCGATGAGAAGGGCCTTTCAGCGAATCGCCGACATCATTCGGCGAGCACAGATTAGCCCACCGAAAATCACAATGTGTTTTAGGGGTTAGGGGCATAGAAAGGGCGATCAATGAGACTTTCAGTGAGTCACCGAGTGAACTCGGCAAGCTCAGGCTTCTCGCCGAAAGTTAAAGAATTAAAACCAATCAAAGCATGAAATTAAAGGCAAACTAGGGGGATTTCGGCGAACTGTCGAGTGGTTCGGCGAGCTCGACCCAGCTCGCCAAACTGCCCAACGTGCCTATTTTCAACCCCGACTTCCAAAATCAACCCCATAGCATTCACAAACAAAATCAAACAACACACCCATTCAATTAGGCTCAGACACATTAGAACCATGCCCTCCCGGGGTACTTAGATTTCCCCTGGTTTAGCCAAAATTGGCCATTTGACGACTTTAGCCCTTAAGAATGACGTCAAACGCTCCATCATTGGGCAAAGCACGTCATTTAGCATAATTTGGGTTACTCAGACTTCACTCGACTAGACCCAACAACAAAATAGCACAACCCAACAATTTATGATCAATTTTAGAGCATGCAATTTGGGAAAGTAACAATTTAGGCACGATATCAAAACTAGAAAAGGCAAACTAACACACATTTACGAATTCAGAGAGGTCCAACACATATCAATAAGAACTACACAATTGCATTTGAGTTTAACTGTTATTTAAGAGTTTGGGGTTTGTAAAATCAATCTTTAATGCCGAATTACGATTTGAAATGCTAGGCGGTAAAGATTTCTAACTCCGAACACAAGAATGACCAATAAAAAAGGAAGAAAAGTAAAAAATATAGGAAATTTGAAGTGTGGGTGTGATTGTATTGAGGTTAAAAGTGAAGGAATACGAAAGAGTTAGAAAGTTTAAACCTTCGGCCTTTTAAAACCGTTCAGTTCGCCCCCTTTCGGTGATATTGGTCCATTTCGCCGAGCCACTCGGTGACACCCCAAATCGTTACTTACCTCGCCGAGTTTTATAGGACCTCCATTTGATTTTGGGGGGTCCAAACGGCGGACAAAGTCTGGATCGCCGACCTGTTCGGCGATCCACCGACCTGTCCATGGGCCTGCCGAGTTTTATAGACTCCATCTTCATGATTTATTGAGTCTAACGTTGGTCTAAGTCGGGCTCATCGACCTGTTCGGCGAGTCGCCGACTGGACATTTTACTCGCTAACCTGCACTTTTCAAACACATTATACACTTCAACCTGCACAATCAACACATGTTATTCCAAAATTCAAATAAAGCAATAAAAACTTGGGTTGCCTCCCAAGAAACGTCTTAGTTAACGTCGTGACACGATGCAAGTTCCCACTTAAGCTTCATTCTTGGGGTTGCCATAGTATCACTAGGTAAACCCCTTGTTGTATCAGGTTTAAATGAGAAGAAATTTGATCCATTTGGGTCTCCAACTGCTTAATAGAGACGGAATGAGAGGTTACCGTTTGGTTAAGAGTTGATACATCTTCCTTCATTTCCTTCAAAACCTTATCAGATCCCTAAACTTTGTTAAAAATACGCGAGAGCATATCCTCAGTTCGGCCACCCTCAGAATCTTTGTGCTCTTGATGCTCGTGGGAGGAACATACCTATCCTTTCCCCCCTCTCTTTTCTTCCAAGTGGCATTCTGATCACGCCACTCTCTATCACGGTCTCTCCATCCCTCATCTCTATTCCAACCTTGGTTACCACCCGGCCTTGGGTAGTTTGCACGATAACCACCTCCTTTGTTGGCTAAGAAGGTTACTTCTCATAGTACATCACTTCAAACTTGGCTTCTTCGGGGTTCACACCACCAACACCGATAGCATTTACACTCCTAGTACCAGCACCCATGATGTTCTTGGCCAAAATATCCAGCTGAGTCATCATATTTGTCATGTTTTGGTCCATTTCTTGATATTTTTCAATCTGCTCTTTGGTCAATTTAAAATTGAGAGGGGAAACCTGATCTTCACGGGTGTACCATGCTCGGTTAATCTTAGTCATGCCATCCAATAGCTGGGCAGCGATAACGTAAGGTTGTTGCATTAAACCTCCCGAATAAAGTTGATCAGCTACTCTCTTGTTCACCGAATCAAGGCTTTGGTAAAAGTATTGTAGCAAAACATTGTCGGGCAATCCATGAGTTGGGCATTGTAGCACCAACTTCTTAAATCTTAGCAAAGTCTCATGGATTGGCTCACCCTCCAAACGTTTGAAGCTTTGGATGTTGTCCCGAAGGGTCATCATCTTCGAAGGGGGAAATAATCGCACTTGAAATGCGGTAATGAGCTCTTCCCACGAAGTGATAGAATCTCTTGGCAACTCAGCCAACCACTTGCACGCTTCTCCCATTAGAGAAAATGGGAACAACCTGAGCTGGATCGACTCTTGAGATATGTTCTTGAAGGAGAATGACCCACAAACATCGACAAAATTCCTTATATGCTCATGGGGATCCTTATGAGCCAACCCACCAAACAACCCTTTCAATTGTAAGAGCTGCAACATGGTGCTTGTAATGTGGAACACAACGTTCCCTTCAGCTGGAGGCAAGCGAATGGCACCAACTCCACCCACTAGATTAGGGTCATTAACATTTGTTTCATTGACATCATTGAGATTGCCGATGTCATCTTTGTGGCCCACTTGGCTACCATTGCTTACGTTGACACTTATTTCCTCTGTTTTAAAAAGCAACACACAAACTAAAACTGAAAGTAAGTAGATTCAACTATGATTAAAAAGATCAAATTCAACTTCACCAAAAGAATTTCAGACAACACCACTCCCCGGCAGCGACGCCATTTTGATTAACGTTTCAAGGACACTTCATCCAATTCTAAGTGTCAATGATCGTTAGTCAGTATAAAACCCAACTAAATGAGTTGGTGTCGAATCATACTGGGAGCGGTATGTGTTCCAAATTCAAGTGGCAAGTATAAACGTGTTCCATTCAGTCATATGAATAAAAGTTATCAAATAAAAACATCATTCAAATTTAGGGGTGACACGAATGTCAAATGGGGGGTTTTAGTTTTGATTAACAGCTACAAACAGTCACAATTAAGAAAATTAACAACAATAAGATGGGTTCTTGGGATGTGATCGATTATAGGCTCATATAGACAAATGGGTGATTGCAACTATTAGTAAATAACTAGATATTAGTGAGTAAGCTAGGCAATGGTGGAGGTAAACTTTCTCTCAAACAATTTACCCGAATCAAGTTGATTTCTCTCGAACATCAACACGCATGCAAAATAAGAACAACCCGCACCTTAGTCCATTCACTCTCTCGAGAATGTGAGGGATTAGGTTTAGGATTCACTCTCTTGAGCTGAACCCAGGTCAACCCTATACCCACTGACCATCAATCAAAAACCTTATTCCTAAAACCTCTCTCTCTCGCAAGCCAACAACACAAAGTTAAAACTGTATTTGCAACTACAATTCTTAAATCAAACCACAATTAATGATTAAACTCACTTCTAAATAGCATTTAAACTAACAATTAACAATACCCATAAACTAAATCAGCTCATAATCACAAAATCACACCTCAAGAATTGGGGTTTTAGCTAGAACTCATAAAAAGGTAAAAACCGTTACCAAATTGATTATCCATCAACTGGGTAAGGGTAGATTCGTCCTTATAATGCTCCAATTCGAAGAATGTCAAAGACCAACTTCCAATTTCTCGAAAGTGAAAAACTTCAATTCTTCAAAGCTTAGGAAAAACTAGAGTAAACTGTCTCTCTGTTCCAAACTCAAAAAATGTATTTCAAATATATGATCTAAGATACTCAACTAAATGTTCAAAAATTATTTATAGTCGCCAAAAATGTGCTGCAAAGAGTCACTCGGTGAAGTAAATCGAGCTCGCCGAACCACCCTATGGCCACTTTCATCGCCCTTCTATCTTGGCATTCAACATCCTCAAGGTCCTGTTACTTTAGGTGATCTAATACTGCATCGTGGAACTACTCGGCGATCCGCCGACTGCTCCCTTCTCTCGCCGACTTGTTTTCTTCCCTCAGGGCTTGGCACACTGGATCTTTAGGCGGTCTGCTGATCCACTAGACGACATGCTGAGTGCTCTTGGCGATCGTCAGGCTCGCCCTTCTTTATTTCTGCAGCCTGTTTGTTCCTTTTTGCCTATTAGTGTACTTGCTTTGTTCCTCAATCCATATACCTGAATATCAAGGGTTTTACATTAGTTATTATCACAAAATAAGAATTTGAGGACACTACTTCTATATACACAAAGCTCTAAATGAGTCCAAATCTCGAACTCATCAACACCCCCAACTTAAACTTTTGCTTGTCCTCAAGTAAAACTCAAATTCAACAGTTCAAAAATGATGTCTCAAACAGTGCTACACAAGACTCAATCAAGAATGCACACAACAAGACTCAACTTACTCATGCAAGGATCAATTGTGCATTCAAAGATTCAAGTTGTGACTCACCATTATCAAAGACTCTCAAGTTCACAATACTTGCTTCAAATGCAAGTTTAAGCTCAACAAATGTACTCAAATTCCCCCACAACAAGAATGATTCCATATTCAAACACATTGTTTCAACAAATTATAGCTCCAGAATCATATACAACTCTCACACTCACAAAGATGAACACATGCATGACTTCACCCATAGGTTTGCCTTTATTTTTCAATCAACATTCGTTTCAGTTCACTCAAGATCAAAAAGGTCTTTTCAAGGTTTGTAACGGGGCTGAGTGTAAAGGTATGTTCATTTAGGCTCAGTGGCTGCTATCCACATGAAATGTGGTATGAACATCATTTTTCCTTCCTTTTCTTCAGCATTGTCACTCATGCTCAAAATTCACCCCATTATTCACTTACATAGGATACCGGACACCTCATTTCTTTTGCAACTTTCACAACTTTGTTTCACAACTTTTTCATTCTTTTTATTTTCATTTTTCTTTTCTTTCTCTTTTTTTTTGTTTGGAGGGGATCCATCTTTTTTCAAATCCATAGGTCAAGGGGGACAGGGAAGCTTGAGCATCATTTGACTTGCTTCGACGGGGAAGCTTGAGCATCATTTGTTTCCATTAAGATTTAGATGTTTTAATCCAAATGCACATTTGAATAATTAAAATATTGTCTCAAAATTTGAACACTAATTGATTAGGAGTGTGTTTTTCAGCATCTGAATATACATAATTTATTTATATGTACATAATATAATTACATTTCAAATAAAAATTAATAAAATAAATAATTATTTGATAAAAAAATAATATTTATGCTTGTAAGTGTTGGTGGAGATAGTTTGTAATGGTAGTGGTCATGATAACTATTGTTGTTAGTGGCTAGTAATGATGGTGGTGATAATTGTGGCGGTGGAAGTGGTTGGTGTTGTGGTGACTGTCATAATGGTGACGATTAGTAGTAGTGTTGGTGGTTGTATAATAAAGTTGGTTGATGTTAGTAGTTGGTGGTGTTGACTGAAAAATGTGCGGTGGTTGATAATGTGTTTGTGGTAGTTGACGACGGTGCTAATCATGACGTTGAAGGTTGTTGGTAGTAGATATTGACCACAATGGTGGGAATGGCTGATAGTAGTGGTGGAGATTGCAGTGTTGACCAGAATTAAGAATGTATGATGGTAGTTGGCGGCGGTTCTAGTTAAAATGATAAAGTTTGTAGGAATTGACTGTAGTGGTGGTATTGATGGTGGAAGTGGCGGAGGCTACAAAGATAGGGGTGATAATGACAGTCGATATAATTATAATGATGAAGGACATAAGTGTGGTAACAATTGATATTAGTGGTTAGCAACAATGTGATTGTATTGATAGAGATGGTTACAGATAAACGACGGTAATTGTGGTGGTTGTTGTTGTTTTGATGAAAGATGTGGTTAGTGGTGATGGCTGGTGATTGTGGATAAAGTAATGGTGAATATTATCCACACAAGAATACATATTAAGACTTTGTTCAAGATCTTAATGACTAAGACATATTCAAACCAATTAATTGTTTCAAATCATAATGAAACTAAATGCACTTAATGATCTAATGTCTGAACCATTCAGATTTTGACCTCCACTAAGTTCAAAAAATGAGGTCTTCGTAGTTTAGTTGGTTGATTACCTAAACTTTTACTTTGTTGGTGAGAGTTTGATTCCCACATTGTAATCTCCTTTCCCATTTTTTCTTTAAAACAACTGTTGCGGTAGGTTACCAACTTTTTTTAGTCAAAAAAGGTAATTACTCCCTCCATTTCAATTTGTTTGTGTGATTTGACTCGGCAAGAAATTTAAGAAGGTAAATTTTTATTTTGAATTTTACGATTTTAACCAAAAAAATAAGTAGAATGTACCAAAATATTCTTTAATCTTGTGGTATTAAGCATGTCATGTGGAAAGTTAGAATTATATAGGTATCAAAAGAAAAGAGAGAGATATTCTTTTTTAAATGAACAAAAGAGTGTAGGACAAAAAATTGAAACAAATGGATATTGATTCTCTGTATTCCATTTCTCTTTTTTTCCTTCAAAACTCTGTAATACCTCTGATTCGAGAAAGGCTAGAAAGAGGTCAAATGGGCAAGTCACAGACCCAAAAGTGGACCATGGACCCTTTACGGAGGATCCTGAGATAGGTCGTGTAGGGGACCACAGTCCGTTAAAGGGCTCGTGAACATATTACAGAACTTGCCCCAGGCAGGGGTCACCTAGACGGTGCCCCAGATGGCCCGTGATGACTTAGACGACCCGTCTTGTGGGTCGTCAAGTCACTCGATCAGAAGAGGTTTCACTCCTAGTCATTGTTAAGGACCACATACGTCTAAACGGTCTGTGAAGCTTCACACGGACCGTGAAGTCGTCTGTGAAGGATACTTATCAGAGTTGGATTTTAGGGTCAACTTCAAACGATCATATCTTTTGGCACAAAATGAATTAGGTGCCCCATGACCTATCAAAATAAATATCTCTGAGTCCTCTTCCAACACCACCGAATTTGCCTAATTCCAAGCTCGAAGTAAACATTTATGCCCGATTTAGTGAAGCCCTGTCAGGTAGGGAATATTCACGAATGGCTATACAGGCGGTCTACAGGCCACAAATCGCAGTCGTAGGTAGTGGGAAAATAATTTTTGAAATAAAGTCCCGGTACCCCTTTTACGGTTCATCGGGACGGTCCGTCACCCTATGTACGAGTCGTAGGAAGGTCTCGTAGGTGAGTCCGAGACTTAGTAAAATTTTGAGGGTCAAAGTTTGGTTCTAGGGATGGCATATACGGATAGTGGGAAGACCTACAAACCGTACATGGTATCCATCATAGATGGGTGAATTTTAAGGCCCAGTAACCTTTTAACGAGTGACCAGTACGATCCGTAGAAGAACCTGCGGATCGTAGGTGAAACCCGTAGGATCGAGTCGACATTTATTTTCAAAGGGGTTTTTGGGTCTTTTCCTAATTGCTCTAACCCAATACTACATCGTTTTACCTTCTACCTTAAGCACTATATAAACATTTTAAGCCCCTAATTACCCATTTGAACTCATTCTCCTAAATTCCCAAAACTTGACCAAATTCATCCTCCCAAATTTCTCAAGACAGAGTTAGGGTTCCATTCAAGTCTCCAATTTCTCCATTATCTTGGGATTTAAACATCAAGGTATGTGTGCATTAGCCCATGGAGTCCTTTCCTCCATGGGGTCTGATAACACTCAAATCACCCCTCAAAACTAATCAAAAGAGTGAGCGGTCATTGTCATAGAAATACCTAACTAAGAGTCGGGGTCAAATCCCATAAGGAACAATATAATGGCGATTGAAAAGATAAAGAATAACTAGATACTATTTTGAACTTAGACATACACGTTACACGAATATCAAATAAAAGGCCAATTTTTATAACTACACTTCTCATGGGGTAAAAGATGATATCAAGCAAGGGATGTATGGGAATTGGGAAAATTTGGGTACCAACTACCACTCAATGATCCATTGGAATTCAATCCAAGATCAATCATTAATAAGTAGGCTAGGTCATCTTCAATTACTCTAATTATCTTTTGATCGCAAAGCATTATATTGCGATGTCTCCTCCCGGTCTCAATCACACAAATACAAAATAACCCACTACCTTAACTTAGACCTCTCTTTAAAGGAAGCCTTGCACCCAACAATGAAACCCTAAACTTTTATCTTTCGATCTCAAATTCAAGATTCAAAGTCAAAATGTTATTATTAATCTAATTCTCTACTCCAATCAATCTCTTTCAAGCATCGACCGGAGATCGGAAGTTAAGATTGAGTATGCACTCTCAACCTATAAATTCAAACATGAAAACTATATTGCACCTATTTCCTTAAATCAAGCATAGAAACAAGGACCTACAAAAGCAATAGCGAAATTAATCAAACACCCAAAGAACTTCGTCTATTCTAGCACAAAAGCCCAAATTTCATGCAAACATTAAACCCACATTTATAGAAATTAAGAATAAGGAAATGAAGTAAGACAAAATATATTACTAAAATAGAACACAAACTTCAAATCCACAAATGAAATGCAAGGAAACTTGCCTTCAATGTCTTAACCCCAAATCAAGAACACTAAGAGATTTACTTTTTGAATGTGTTTATCTATCTACAATGTTCTCTCTCTCTAAAAATTTTACGATTCTCTTTTCTTCCCAACTCTAACCCTTTTTTCTGAATTTTGGGTCCAAAGCTTGAGAATTTCCCATTCTGCCCTGTCTGAAAAGGCGGGCTTCTGTCCAAACTCTAACCTAGGACTTGTTTTCTGCCAGGTTTTGCTCCTTTTTAGGTTTGATTCCACTTTTGATCAACATTTTCTTTCCCAACATCAGAACACCAGAAACAACACAATTCAAAGTATTATTAGCCTCTTTCTTTACTTTGAGTGCCGTATAATCATAAGAAAAGAAATCTAAATTAGTGCGCATTCGTCACTCATCAACACCCCCAACTTAAAATCTTGCTTGTCCTCAAGAAAAACAAAAAAATGAAATACAAGAGTCACTCAATTTAAGCACAACACTCTTTCATTTTCACAAAGAATCATGGTCATGGCTTTGGTTGGTACTAATAATTAGCAAGCACATAAGTGATCTTCAATTCAAGCAACTCTCTCAAATTCAAACCAAATTTCAAAACTCAATGAGTTCTAAGAATGATCAAGTGATAATAAGAGTTCTCAAGAAGTGACTCACAATTACTAGTACTCTAACAAATTCCCTTGACATAATTTTGGAATATATTAATTTCACCAATCCATCCTAGCATTCATGAATTCACAAGAAAAGAAATGTCCTACAAAAACACACAAGTATTCACAATACAAGGGACAACAATACAAACACTCACACTAAAAAAGAATCATCTCATGCACACAAATGCCACACCATATGCTTGCCCATATTTTCAAACAACATTGACTTAACTTCATTTGGTTAGAGATCTCAAAGGACTTTATTAAGCTTGTAATGTATGATTAGGGAAGGTTAGGATATCATTTAGGTACAAGTGACTACACCTTCCTTGAACATTACACAACAACTTTTCCATTTTCCAACTCAATGCACACTTCACATCATTTTATTATTTTTCTTTCAAGATGCCCCACAAGTAACCATTTTCAACTTTTTGGAGGATTCAAGTCTCACATTTATTCACATTTTTCTTTCTTTCTTTTTCACAACTTTTTCTTTCTTTATTTGAAATTTTTCCTCCGTTCTCAAACTCTTTTTTTATTAAGCCCTCATGTGGTGAGCATCCATATATAATCTTCCCATAACACCCCCAATTTAGGCTTTTATCCTCAACTTCCACAATTCTCAAGTTTAGAGAGGGTAAGGGTTCAAAAGAAGGTTACTTTTCAAAAATGTTCAAGGCTTGTAATGTGGTTGCCAATAAAAAAATAAGGCTCAAAGGGGACACTTAAGGATACATTTAGTGCAAAAGGTGTGATCTTTAGGCTCTGTGGACTTCAAGGACAATAAAAAAAAGCCTAAGATCATTTCTCCAACCTTTTAAGACCAACCGGGCAAGTTCTAGTTAACACTAGTGAACACAAGGAATCATTCACAAAGGCTCACCACACATGGCATGAAACTATTCAAGACGGCTTGATTTCACTTCCTAGTCAAGAACAAATGAGTCATATCTACACTTACCACCTAGTAATTTGGAGTCACAAAAAGAGTCAACCCGTTGTCATAAAATCATTCACTTTCACAAAATTTTCAGAGGGGTCCTCATTTCACAACTCACAAGGCTTGACTAAATCTATTAGTACCAAAGAAGTCACAACCTCACATTAAAGAACTACTAAGACAACAAAACTCAACAAAATGATGATTTTTCCTTAAGAATGACGTCACCCTATCTATCATTGGGAAAATATAGGCCTTTTCATCGAGCTTTTGCAACGGTTCCCAAATTCACAAGATACGGGTACTCAGATTTCCCTGTTTTAAGGCATTAAGAGTGAACACAGTCATCACACTTTATGACTACAAAACATAAACTAACAAAATATACTAATATGATAAAACCAAAAACATTATAAAATTGACCAATCCGCACAATAATAAAAAATTAAAACAAACAGTCAACAATCAACGTGCTAATCAAAACAAGATAAAACAACCCAAAGGGGAGCACCCCAACTAAAGATGATGTTGTATCCTCACAACACAACCATAATACTCAAAACAAGAATGTGCAGGGCTCCCTGGACTGCCTCAATCCTCTCCATCAGTCTTGGTGGCCTCGCTATCCTACTCTCCACCACCATCGATCTATGTAGTCGACTCATCCTCTTCCTCATCAGTTCTAGAAGTCGGGAGTGGCTCATTTTCCTTCAAAACATTCCAAAGACCTTTTACACCTTTCCACATTTGTGTAAAGAACTTGTCTCGACTCTTCTCCTACTTCTTGATTTTACTGTGTGATATGCTTAACTCACCATGTGACTGGGCCAAGCTAGTATAGGCCTTCTCCAAATTTACAAATTGAGCTTTCTGCTTCCTTTGATCAATAAAGTAGGCATCAAACTCACTTTGAGGCACATAAGATATAGGCCCCACATATGATTCACCCGACCCCTGGGATTGCTTTTCCACTAACTCTTTCACAACTCGCAGCTCACTTGCCAAAGATTCAAAATGGCCCACAACTGGAGGTAAAAGAGAATCATCCTCCACATGCATGAACTTAATAGAGTCAATCTTCCTTTTCTTGCATTTCACCACCGAGCACTCACCACACATCTTAAGTGGAAAGATCATTTTTTGGGCTCCATCCAAGTGTCACACAGAAGTACCTCCACCTCAGCCCGTTTGCAAAGTTATGTGATTAGAGATGTGACAACAAGAGATATGTTATCATGCATTTTGAACTTACATAACTCATTCACAATCAAATGACCTATATTCAGCAGGACATCATCAAGCACACAAGCCACTATCTGAGCTCGCAACACCAAAATGTTGCTAATGTTCCCACTTGGGAAAATAAAGCTACATACAATAGACATCCATATTCTAGCCCATGTAGTCAAGTCTTAGAATAAAAATCCATCCTTTTTATGGCCCATGGAACAGTCTTGCCTGGGCATAGCTTTGAAGCTAGCCAAGCACCTGATGCACAATCTTTCTCAGTGAATGCCTCGATATCATGGTTGAGTAGCCTATATACCTGATTGATTGCTTTCGTCCCATAATGGACAACCTTGCCCGGAATAATGATCAACCTTGATGTCATGTTGGTCTCCATAATGTTGGCATTTAACTCCCGCACCCATTGTTCATTCACCTTGCAAGGTTGAGCTGCAAAGCATATCCAACAGGGTGCCAAAAACCTTGAGTAGAATGTTGGAAGAGTTTCCTCTAACTTATCGAGTGATATGCCTCTCTATGGAAGTAGCTTCTTCTTCATCAAATCAGCAATAATTATCTTATGTTAGGAGAGAGACAAATCGATATTGGTTATATTCGACCCTGCTTCCTCCTCAAGACTGAGTTCATGTGCCATTCTGACTTTTTGGAAATCTGTAAACCAAAATAGCATATAAGTGTGAGAATTAAATGTTAAACAATGTTATTTCATAAGCCAAAGTCAAAGAAAAAGACTGGAACTCAATTGGAACAAAAACAACTAGTGTGAAAAATTACACACTAGCACGAAACTGCCCCAAATATCGCAAAATCGATGCTCAGTTTGCTTAAGCGAACATCGTCAAAGCGGCCTATCGCAAAAGTGAAGGTTTTCACAAAAGCGAACATTGTTTAAGCGATGGCAAGTCCGTAAAAGCGAATAGTTACCCCCTTCAACATGAACAACCAATTTTGATTTCGAATTTTAGCAAAGAATTTCAACTACCATCAGTGTAAAATCAACAACAAACAAACAAGTAACCAATAAATTCAATCATTTCGGCACAAAAAAGTTTTGAAAATCATTTTAGAGTTCATTTGAGCATTTTATCAAACACATGGTGCCCAAGCTAATTTCCACACTTATATCATGAAATGGGTACTCAAGACTTCCCCAATTACTTTTAATCATCCCACACACATGCATTTAACAATTTAGACAAGGAATTCGTCCAACACAATCTCCATTTTAACCACCAAGTTAGAGAAGTTACTACCCACTAACTACCCTCAACTTTCAACAAAGCAATCAAAAGTAAACAATGATTATTACCACTTCAAGAGAGTAAGAGTGAGTGAAACATAGCAGATTGTGATTGCACAATGAAGACCAAGAGGTTGGAATCGTTCTGGAATAAGTGAAAAAGGAGAACAAGATGTTGGACCTTTTATTTTGTGAGTTTTGTCTGTTTAGCTCCCCAAAATTCCTTTTGAAATGTATTACCTTCGCTTAAGCGATATTTGGCCGCTTTTGTGACTGCTACTAAAAAGTCAGGGTTTTCTTAAGCGAGTGCCCCTCTACATAAGTGATGATTGCTTTTGCGAGAGGGAACCACTTTTGCGGACTTCGCTTAAGCGAACTAATGTTTGCCTTTACGGCTCCTGAGGCCATTTTTCTTAAGTTACTCACTGTCTGATTGGGAGAGCTCGGGGGTCCATTACACAATTTTCCTAGTCTCATTGGGCGAGCTTGGGCGCCAAAATTGCCTCCCAAGTCATTTTCCAATGGGGTATTAGCACAAAATTTCAATTCCTTCGAGATACATGCCTCCAAACCTTTTCAAAGTAACTCCAAAACTCATATATCATGAGCATTAGTCAAAATTTTTTTTTAAACTAATCTAGAAATTAAAAACTCAAAATTAGAATAATCCAGAAACTAATGGGGTGCCTCCCATCAAGAGCACAATTTAACATTGTGGTACGACACCAGGTACATCACCCTTTGTGTTTCCACTTCGAGGCAATAAACCGTCTCCCCAACTTGAGGTCAATTTTACTTTGAGGAGCATGGGGAGTGTAAGAGAGAATAAAGTGTTTCACCCGATCACTCCACTTTATAGACTTGAATCTCTTACCCAACTTCGAATCATGCTTTCGTTTTGGATCATTGGGCAAAAGTAAAAGAGCCAATAAGCCACACGAGCATTGACATTCATATTTCTTGGCCTTCAAGTGAGTGACACTCTCATCTTCACATGAGCTAGAGTTTCCATACATGATTTTCTCTCATATTCACATAAACTAGAGTTGCCATACTTGATCTTTTTTACTTTTTCTTACAACTTTAGTATCATGCTACTTATTCAGCTTCTTTGATTGTTGTTACTTTGGGTTGGTTTCACAAGCTCAAGATATCTTCCATATCAAACTTTGAGTTTAAGTTGGCTCGTCTCATCACACCAATCAAGGTGCAAGCCTTGATACTCTTCTTCACTCTTTTTGGCCATTGGATAATATGGAGTTTTCACCCTCATGATTTCTCTCACCTTAGCCCTAAGAGTAGAAAGTCCAAACTTAAGGTCAACCATGCCATAGGACCGAGCAAGGTACCATTTTCAAAACCTTTCCCATTCTTGAGAGAGAAGGAATAGGGCTTTCTTACCCCAATTACTGAGCTTTTCCTCCATGACCCTAAGCCTCAATTGACTTATCACATTTGACTCGCTCGAAGGCCATGGGTTAGTGGTGGGCATAGCACACCCAAAGATGTAGTGATCACAAAAAACCATAAATACAAACAAAGGAAAATAAAGACAACTATTCACAATCTAGATAGAAACAAGTAAACTAGAAATCCTAAATCAATTCAATACGCCTAATTATTCCCCGGTAGTGGTGTAATTTTTGATAACGGTCAAATTAACCCTCAAAACTAATCAAAAGAGTGAGTGGTCATCGTCAATAAAAATACCCAACTAAGAATCAAGGTCAAATATCACAAGGAACATTATAATGGTGATTGAAAAGATTAAAGGCTAACTTGATACTAGTTTTAACATAGACATACAAGTTACAACTATCAAATAGAAGGAAATTTTATATAACTACACTTCTAATGGGGGCAAAACTGATATAAAGCAAGAAATGTATGGGAATTGGGAAAATTTGGGAAACAACTAACACTCAACGATCCATTGCAATTCAATCCAAGATAAATCACTAATAAGTAGGCTAGGTCATATTCAATTATGCTAATTATATTTCGATCTCAAAGCATTTTATACCGATATCTCCTTTCAATCTCAATCACATAAATACAAAATAACCCACTACCTTAACTTATACCTCTCTTTAAAGAAAGTATTGCACCCAACAATGAAACCCTTGAATTTTATCTTTTGATCTCACATTCAAGATTCAAAGTCAAAATTCTATATCAATCTAATTCTCCACTCCAATCAATCTCTTTCAATCATTGACCGAAGATCAGAAGCTAAGATTGACCGTGCACTCTCAAGCTGTAAATTCAAACATGAAAACTAGATTGAACCTATATCATGAAATCAAGCATGGAAATAAGGAACTACAAAGGCAAGGGAGAAACTAATCAAACACCCAAATAAATTTGTCCAATTCTAGCACAAAAACCCCAATTTCATACAAACATTACACCCACATTTCTAGCAATTAAGAATAAGAAAATGAAGTAAGGTAAAAGATATTACTAAAATAGAACACAGACTTCAAATCCACAAATGAAATGTGAGGCAACTTGCCTTTAATGTATTAACTCCAAATCAAGAACACTAAGAGAATTACTTTTTGAATGTGTTTATCTCTTTACAGTGTTCTCTCTCTCTAACAATTTTCCGATTCTCTTTTCTTCTCAACTCTAACCCTCTTTTCTGAATTTTGGCTCCAAAGCTTGAGAATTTCATATTTTTCCCCTGTTTGAAAAAGTGGGCTTCACAAATGAGGCAGGAGGTTCGCAAAAGCGACCTTCACAAAAGCGAACCCTGCGTCTTCTCTTAAGAAGATGGTTGACTGGTTCGCTTAAGCAACCACTGCTTCACATGTATGATACTTGGGACTTGTTTTTCTGTTAGGTTTTTGACTCCTTTTCATCTTTGATTCCACGTTTTATCAGCATTTTCTTTCCCAACATCAAAACACCTGAAATAACACAATTCAAAGCATAATTAACCTCTTTCTATACTTTGAGTGCCACAAAATAATAAGAAAAGTGATCTAAATGAGTGCAAATTCACCACTCATCAGGGTCCCTAAAGATTTCAAACTCCCAATTTAATCTTCAAATTATCAAATTATGGTTTGAATTCAATGAATGTGGGTTTCTTCCGATTATGATTGGTTATGATTAATTAAGTCTTCTAATGCATTATTTGATGTTAATATATAATATTTAGTTGAAATTGCACTTGCCCATGCTTAAATTATTATTATTATTATTATTATTATTATTATTATCATCATCATTATAAAATGTGTTTCAAATCAACCATGGCAGATAAACATGGATGTTCGAGCGTAGGGGCGAAGCTAGAAAGGGCTCCTGAGATTCATTCAATCATAGTCTCTGTCACCATGTTTTGGAAAGTAGTGAAAATTTTGTAGTTGCCACTGTCACTTTGTGGGAGTAGTAAAGTAAAGGGATCCCCAAATGTCCACTTGCTCTATATTTTATTCATAAAAAATGGAGCAATTTTAGACCATTCCACCATCGGAAGTTCCAATAGGTGATGTATTTCGACTCTTCTGATTCACACTTTGCCTTTTCTCAAACCCCACCATTGAATTTTTTTCCTCCTTTTTTGGTTGGAGATGAAGAACAATATGGAAGATGAGTACATTAGGAGACACCAGAAGCATGTACTCAACCACAATCAGTGTAGTTCTTCGCTTGTTAATCGCATCATAGCTCTTGTTAATATTGTAAGCTTAATACATTTTGTACTTGTCATTCATATTTTCTCACATCAATATGCGATCATCTTGTTACAAAGGCTTTCTAGGATTTTGGTTACATTGTGGAAAAACAAGATTTGGGATTTTATCCTTTTTTGAAAAATAAGATTTGGGATCATTTTCTTACAAAGAGTAATATGCGAGTTTATAGAAACTTCAAATCCTAGATCGGCCTTACAAACCACACATTATCTAACCAATTACAATTCTCTTTCAATACGTTCCTCAAGAAGGGCAATATAAAGAAGTATTTGAATCATTACAAATGAGACCAAAAGAAAAAAAGGCATAGTATTGTAACACTGTTTTACTGCACACAATCTGATTAGAATAAGGTTTGTTCAATTTATTTAGGCATTAATATGTATTAGCTGTTACTTGTGTCTACAATCTAGGAGTTAGTTTAGGCTAATTTTATTTATTCATAGGTATATGAACTCCACAGGAGTCTCATCAAATACATATACTTTTCTTCTATTCCATTTCTTTGTCTTTATACATAGTAAGATCTTTGAGTTCTTCATTTTGGATGAAACTTCATTCCTTGAACATTTGTTTTTTTCCGATAGTATTCGAGTTTCAATTTTGCCTCGAATAACGAGCGAATAGACTAAATTGAGTTCAGCCACTTATGAGAATCTTCAAAAAACATTACCATGCTCAATAACTATATTTATTAAAGTAATATCTTTCAAAATATATAGTACATGGAAAGGAATCGGGAAAATAAAGTTAATAAAAATTGGTTCACTCCCTTGAAGGGAGTCACCTTGAATATGAATCTCTTATATCCCCCACCAATAGTGGTCATTACTAAAGAGAAAGAGAAGAACAGAACGCAGATGAACTGATGTGTATTGATTACTGTGTTGGCCCTTATATAGCTCGTGTATTACATATAATGCTGAAAATAGAATAACAACTTAGAGAAACCTACGTAATTACACTTCTAAAGATAAAAAGGTTAATAAGCAAAATAAAAAGAGTATTACAAGTAATAAAAGTCCTATAGGTAACAAGAGTCTTAGATGCTAGCCATTACTACGCCCCCGCAAGTTGGCGTCGAGGTTTACTACGCCCAACTTGGAGAAATGGTTACCAAAAAGTGCACACAGAAGAGGCTTTGTAAGAAGGTCTAGAACTTGATCAACAACATGTAAATGGGCAACTTCAAGTTGTTTGCGCACAACCTGCTCACAAAAAAAAATGAAGTCGATGGCCACATGCTTCATGTGGCTATGGAAAACATGATTCACAAAAATATAAGTGGTGCTGATATTGTCACAGAGAACTTTTGGAACATCAGTCAGAGGAAACTGAAGCTCTTGAAGAAGATGGGTAAGCCATTTAGTTTCAGAAATAGTAGCAACATCTACCCGATATTCTGCCACTGTAGAAGAATGAGAAATCGAATGCTGCCCCATATTTTGCCTCTGTAGAAGAACGAGAAACCGAATGCTACTTTTTCGAAGACTATGAAATAAGGGAACTACCAAGATAGATAACATAACCAGTGGTCGATGTGCGATCATGAGGATCCCCTGCCCAGTCTGAGTCATAGTACACGAGCAACCTACAATCAGTTTCATTGGAAATGAGCACACCAAAAGAGGTAGTTGAACAGAGATAACAGAGTAGTCGCTTAAGAGCAACCCAATGTGACATAAATGGTTGATGCATAGCTTGTGACAACTTGGTGACAACAAAAACTATGTCCGGACGCGTGAAAGAAAGGTAATGAAATTTACTAATAATGCGCCGATATAAGGATCCAACAACTAGATGATCTTCAGGCGATCAATCAAAAACTATAGTAGATTTCATAGGTGTGGAAACACCTTTGCAGTTATCCATAGCTACCTCATGTAGGAGATCCATAATGTACTTTTGAGAGAGCAGAAAACCAACAGAAGAATAAATCACCTCAATACCAAGAAAGTAATGAAGAGGTCCTAAGTCCTTCAATGCAAAACATTGAGAAAGAGCCTTAATGATATAATGAACAACTCGTTGGTGATTACCAGTCACTAACATATCATCCATATAAACTAAAATATACACAGTGAACCCAGCTTTATGCATAATGAAGAGTGAGGAATCAGAATGCCACTTAACAAAACCAAAGTAAAGAGATAATTTTTGAGTTCGGTGTACCAAGCACGAGGAGCCTGTTTGAGACCATAAATTGCCTTCTGAAGATGACATACATGGGTAGGATTCCCACAGTTTTCAAATCCCGATGGCTTTCGCATGTAAACTTCTTCAGTAAGACGACCCTGCAAGAAGGCTTTGTTAACATCCAGCTGATGAATATGCCCTTCAAGTTGAGTGGCGATAGTTAGGACGAGACAAAAAATAGCAGGCTTGACTACTGGACTGAAAGTGGAATAATAATCAAGTCCAGGGTGTTGTGTAAATCCCTTGGAAAACAAACGAGCCTTGTACCTATCAACAGAACCGTCAGGTTTATGTTTAACTCGGAATAACCACTTACAATCCACCACATTTTTGGAAGAGTCGCATGGAACCAAATCCCAATATGGTTGCGAACAAGAGCATCAGATTCAGCTTGCATTGCTGAATTCCATTGGGGAATTAGCTTGGCCTTCTTATGAGTTATGGGGATTTTTGGAGACAATGTAGTGGTTGTAAGGAACCGACGAGGTTTAAGGCCATGAGTCTATGATCTAGGAGTCATTGGGTGTACTTTGGTGGCTGGCTGGTTTGGCCGGGTTTGGGTTGGTGGGTCAGGTTGACTAAGAGTTTCTGCTAGTTGAGGTGGGTAGGAAGCCATATGTGGCTGATTTTTTGCTGAAGTAGATGGATTATGAGGAGGACATGGAGTTTGTCTAGGAATGGGCGGTGTTTCTCGTCTATGCTACGTGTGGCTATAAGGGCAATGGTTGAGGTGCTTCAGAAGAATTAGTTCTCTATTTGTGTGGAAAGGATGAAGAAGTTGTAGTTGAGATAGGAGAAGGAATATTACATGATTGTGGAGAGACACTATCTGGAGCGGAGGAGATAGCTTGCAGGCATTGAGTGACCATGGATAACATAGTCACTGGTGGGGGGAGTTGATAAGAGGAATGCAAAATTGAATTACTTTCCTCTTAGAATTGTTGTTCAACGGAAATGTTATCCCAAGAAACATTAACTTTATTACTGAACCTGGAAAACATATTTTGAAAAGAAAAATTTTCTTCCAAAAATATTACATCCCTGGATAAATATAATTTGGAGTTAACTGGATCAAAACACTGATGGCTATAATATTTGTTAGAAAATCCTAAATAAACACTTGGGGCAGATCGAGGTTCCAATTTATTTTTGGAATACAGTTTGAGCCATGGATAACATAAGCAGCCGAAAACTTTAATGGAATCATATTTAGGCACAACCTCAAATAGGATTTCAAAAGTTAATTTATTTTGTAGATTGGGAGTAGTCATCCTATTGATCAAATAAATAGCTTTATGACATTCATAACTCCAAAACATTGAAGGTAAGGATGCTTGGTGTAGTAAGGTGCGGGCTGTCTCAATGACATGCCGATGTCGGCGTTCAACCTAGGCTACCCTTTGTGGCGTGTATGTGGGGAGGAGGGACACTAAGACTTCAATGCCATGTGTATTTAGATAGGAATCTAATTGTTGAAACTCACCACCACCATTAGTGTAAAAGGATAAAAGTTTTGTGCTAAATGTTTTTCAAGCATGGGATGTAAAGTTTGGAAAATTTGTAGAACTTTAGTTTTAGAATTTAGTGTGAACAACCACATATATCTTGAATATTGATCAAAAAATAAAACATAGTATCATTTTTTGTCAGTCGATAAAACCGGAGACGGCCCCTACAAATCACTGTAAAATAAATTTAATGGACTGACACTGTGCAAAAAACTTTTAGAAAAAGGCATCCTGTGGCTTTTATTAGAATAACATGAATGGCAAACAATACTATTTTTTGAACTAACTACTGGAATAGAAAAATCATGCAAAAAATTATTTAGAACTTGACGATTAGGGTGGCCTAATCATTGATGCCATAGGTGGTAAGGATCATCGACGTTGAATTGTGGTGGACCATCAACATCCTCTGGTGGACACTCATACAACCCGTTCTTACTCCATCCGCGAGCTAATGGCACCCCCATAGTCAGATCCTTCACAAGATAAGAAAAAGGAAAAAATTCATAGGAGAGTTATTATCTTGACAAAATTTAGAGACATATATTAGATTATTTGTAATAGCTGGAGAGAAAAGGACATGTTGAAGCTGGAATTGGTGATTTGATGCATTAAAGTCCACATTACCAGTATGAGAGATTGGAATGGTATTACCATTACCCATGAAGATATCCTCCGAACCGTGGAAGTCTTGTGTAGTAGTTAAACTTTGTGTGGCTGAGGCAATATGGTGAGTGGAACCACTGTCAACAATCCATGGAGCTGACTGGTTCTGGAGGTGTGTAACATAATTAGCACGCGCTTGAAGATGATTGTGAGAGTGTGTACGGCAGGCACAAGCAGTATGACCTCTACCATCACAAAGTTGGCAGTAGAGGTTGTTGTTGGAAGAGTGTTGTTGTTGATTGTTGCACCGAGGTTGCTGATTGTTATGCCAAGACTGATTACGATTTTGATGATTTTGTGCGTTGGCTCGTCGATTACTGTTCTTGTTATTGTTAGAGCCCTGGTTATTGTTGGAACCCTGACGGGTAGGAGTTGAAGCAGTCCCTTGAGCAAAGTTGGCCGTATTGGGAACATAAGGTGTATTTTTGGCTTTCTCATGCTGAAGGAAAAGCTCCTGGTCAAGGAGTTTTCATATAGTTCTTCATAAGGGATTGCCGAATCTCGAGCGAGGATAGCAGCTGAAATTTCTCAAAATTCAAACCCAATACCAGTGAGAATCTTGACAATCAATTCTTCATTGGAAACGGGAGAGCCAGCAGTGGTAAGTTCATCACAAAGAGAGAGAACTTGATGGAGATAGTCTGCAACAGGACGAAAGTCTTTGGGGAGACGGGCTAGACGGTCTTTAAGACTAAATATACGAGTTTGAGATTTATTTGCATAAGAAGTATGCAAGGCATCCCAAGCGACTTTGACATTTGGAGAAGAAGCGACTGTACTGCCAATGGTCGCATCCGTAGTTGCCAAGATAACATTTTGTATAAGCTGATCTTGTTGAAACCAGGAAACATAGGCAGGATTGGATACTTCGAGGTTGTTTTCAGAGATGGTTTTGGAAGGGATTAGGATAGATCCATCAAGATGACCGAAGAGGTTGTGTCCACACATAAGCATGGACACCTGAGCCTTCCACAACGAAAAGTTATGGCTACCAACAAGTTTGATGGGGAGTTGAGTAACCGGATTGAACTGGACAATAGTCTTTGAAATGGAGATATTATCGGCATTGACGACACTTGTATTTGGGGCCATTTTGGCTTGAGGTGTGTGGACTGGGAGGGGAAAAAAAGGCTCAAGCTTGTTAAAGAAGAACTGAACGCAGATGAAGTGATGTGCATTGATTACTGTGTTGGCCCTTAGATAGCTCGTGTATTACATACAAGGCTGAGAATAAAATAACAACTTAGAGAAACTTACGTAATTACACTTCTAAGGATAAAAAGGCTGATAAGCAAAATAAAAAGAGTCCTACAAGTAAGAAGAGTCCTATAGGTAACAAGAGTCTTAGATGCTAGACATTATTAGTTACACGGTGCGAACTCGAACGAGTGTGAAGGTTCTGTCAACATTTAAGTTGGGAGTAGTATTGAGAACCAATATGGGGATGAGTTCAAACAACTCACATTCCTCATAAACCATGTAGTCAACATGGGTAAATGGCCGTACTTTTTAGACTATTCCTTATTGCTTTTAAGCATAGCTTTGTGGATCCACTTAGTTGTGGTGTTCTATACCCCCGACAAGGTATAGGACTGTTTTGGAAGCATGGGCGAGACGCTTTATCATCACATAGCTCGTAGTGATGGTTGTCGGTTAGAGAATCTTCCAAACAAGTGTAAAAAATAACTTATTGTATCTTTTTGCTTCTCGAGTTAATATTGTCGTTTTATAAAGCTTTAAATAATGTATATATTATTATTGCTATTATGTTGGTGTTGAGGTGAGTATGTCTTCCAGTCTTATCAGTTCATATATCTATGCTTTCAGTTCCCCTTGCACTCTTATCAGTTCATTTAATGTACTGATGTCATTCAACCTGCATCTTATTTATGATACAAATACATGTCTTTAGGGTCATCAACAAGCGCTTCGTTAATACTATTTACACTCTACCTAGCTTTGGTGAGCGTCCTTGCTTTTCGGAGGGCTCTTTCCTGACATCAATCTTAGTATTTAGAGGCTTAATATATAGTTAGAAGTTGAGGAGTCTCACATTATTTTCCTTGTTGATGTTTTGAGACCTTGAGACGGTTACTTATGTTTTATTAAGTATTACCAGATGTTCATTTGAGTTATGTTATAATTGAGACATTTTTAGTGTTATTGTGCACTTGGAGTCCCATTTTGCTTGAGTAAGTCTTCTGCTAATTAGTCATCCAGACCAAGGGTTCACTTGAGGACCAGTGATGATTCTCTAGTTGTAACAACCCAAAAATCTAGCGAGACCTAGCTAACAACGTGACTAAAATCTAGTAGGTGAAACTAGAGCTTCATGTGTGAATTTAGAATTGGAAACTTGTTTAAATGAAGAATAATGAATTTTCAAGTTAATTTGATGATTTTAGAGGACAAACGTTAAGAAACGACTATAACGTCCGAAAACTAGTCATTTGAACTAGTGAGTCGTAAGGATCTTGTCGTTGAAGTTTGGAGTGTTGGTTGAGGGTGAGAACTTGTAGAAGTGACTTTCATACTTAGATGGAAATGTTTAGGGTCCAAACGTCCGGGTACAACCCCCCAAGGGCCACCCTAGGGGTCCTTGAGGAGGACCCAACATTGGACCCCAAAAACTGTCAAAGCAACAACATTGACGAAACCCCAAACTACGGCCCGTAGACTGATCTACGAACCGTAAGTCAGGGTCGTGGGTTGGGACTTAGCTTGGGGGAGCTTAGCTCCCCAAAAGGGATCCCCCAGTACTAAACGACGATTTGCACAGGACGGCCCGTAACTCCACCTACGGTCCGTAGGTGGAGGTTCGTAGATGCTGCCCAGTTTTCAGTTTTGAGTTTTAAGTTAGGGACCCTAGTTTTAGTTAATTATTTAATAAAGAAGTTAAGGGAGGTTGGTTAGTTAGTTAATTAACCTACTATAAGTAGTTAATAGACCCCCTAAACTAAGCCTTCAAAACAGTCCCGAAAACAAGTCTCCTAAAAACAGTTTTTAGTTTTAACTTAGGAGTGAGGGTTAACTTTAAATGGTCATATCTCATAGCTCAAAATGAATTAGGTGGGCCATTACCTATCCAATGAAAGGTCTCTGAGTCCTCTTTTCAACGCCACCGAGTTTGCCCAATTCCAATCTCAGAGTAAAAAGTTATGGCCGAAATAGTGAAGCACTGTCAGTCCCAAGTCCAATCGACGGACCCAAACTACGGACGGTAGATCAAACGACGGTCCGTAGGTTGGGGTCCGTAGACACTGCCAGTTTTGTGACTTTTAGCTTTAAGTTGGGGGTTTGGAAATTAAGTTAGTTGATTAATTAAGGGCTTAGGGGGTCGGTTAAGTGGTTAAATAACCTCCTATAAATAGTTAATAAGACCCTAAACTAAGTCAATAACTCCTAATAACTCAAGACCCCAAATCAGAATCCATCTTCTTTTCCCTCCCAAAAATCTTCTCTCTAGACTCCATTGAAGAACAAAGGAAGATGTAACGACCCGAGAGCAACCCCTAGCCGTTACATGCGTATTCGACCTCTCGGAGGTCTTATACAAGCCTTAGCATTCATTCATCACATTCGGTAATAAAAACTGTAAGGAATAAAAATTCTTTTTTTAAAACAAATTATAATACTCATAAAATCTTTCAAATGTAAAGAAGTAGAATTTCTAAGTCTCATGTACCATCTTAGACACGAATAGAACATCTTAGGGACACGGCCCTTTACAACAAAATATAAGTCTTATACAATATCTAAATGAAAATACTAGAAAGGTAACATCTATGTCCTCGAATATATGAGGACATACCAAGCTTCTTGAGAAGAGTCGATATCCCAAACTTCCTCAAAAGATCTCTTCACTTTCCACCACCTACACTTGTAACAATAGAGAAATATGGAATTAGTACAATAAGTACTAAGTACGATGACCATGCAAGAAAACATGCACAACGGA
>JAJOOS010023057.1:0-34586 GCA_029582725.1 Solanum chiquidenum | reverse complement strand
TGAAGTAAGATAAACATTTGCTAATTTAAAAAATATTATTAGAAATAGAATATGTTGAAAAGAAAATAAATAATATATTTATTTGAAAAAATGAGCATTTTTTACCCAAAATAACAATAAGGCCATTTTTTGATCAAAATATTGACGAAAAAGACATTTTTGGACTAAACTACAAACGGATGACATTTTTGGACCAAACTACAAACGGATGACATTTTTATTCTTTTCGCATAATTTAAGGATATTTTTTACCCTTTTCCCTTTATTATATACCAATACAGCTCTTGGAATAACCAATGCAGTTCCTGGTCTAACCAATGAAGCTCTTGGAATAACCAATCCAGCTCTTCAACTAACCAGTGTTACTATAAATATTAGTCATTCTTTTACCCACAATGCAGAATAATCCTCTTCGATAACACACTATAATCTCTAACATGTATACATCAAGGAAAGAAAATGGGCATCCTAGTACTGGGAGACGCGTAGACCCCATCTGTGAGATTATATTACTTAGTAACAGTGTGAAGAGCCTCAGTGGTGAAATTTTAGAGCTTCGCCGTGAACTGTGAAGTTTGACTCACCGCCTTGAAAACTTAGCTCGTCGTGCTGATGCCTTGGATACTGCCGCTGCAGGTGGTGGTGCCGGTAGCGTAGACGGAAGTGTTTGTGTCAGTAATATTATGTAGAGTTTCTTTGTTTGTTTTTATTTTATTAAGTTTTATTGTCCGTTTTAGGGTTATATTCACTATTTTATTTGAAGTTGATGTACCTTATTTATTTAATTGAATTTCAATCTAGTTTTTTCTTTACATTTATGTTTATATTATGTTTCTTGTTCATGTTTTTTAATACATGTCTAAAAAAGATGAAAAATCATACAAAAGTTAAATAAATCAGTATACTTAAAAAGTTAAATAGATGATATAGTTTGATCGTAGTATTCAGTATCACAGTAAATTTCAATTTAAGATTAAAATTTACTTAAACTTTTAACAGAAAAAAGTAAAATGGTACTCAATCAACAAAGAGATGTTAAATGGAAGAAAATGGTAAAATCAATCAAAATCTAAACAATTAATGCTAGTCTCTTAAAGCACGCCAGTCGAGAACCTTACAAACACTTGAGTGTATGTCTTCCCTAAGTTAATAGCTTGTACAAAAAGTTTCAAAACACTTCCCAAGGACAGCTTGTATTGTGAGTTCTTATTTGAAACAGAAAATATTGAGTCTTACCATACTCAAATAGTTCTTTTTTTAGCACAAGTAACAATGTATTTACGATTAGATTAATAATTAAAGTTCTCAAAAAATATATTTAATTAAATTATTACGTAAATTTTGATTTATTTAAGTAATTAAATTGAATTTTCGTACCGTCTAATAAAATTGATTAATCAATCCGATTGACTTGTCATAAAAAGAGTGCAAGTAAATTCAACTCTTCTAATCTTGTCAAAGTGATACATATACTCAATTACTTTTAAATAGATGAACAACTACAAATTCGAGTAAGAATTTTTGGCACAATTAACAATATATTTTCAATGAAAGTATTAATTAAAGTTTAGAAATAATTAATTAATTGAATTTAGACAGCAATTATCTCGTGAAAAATGAAAAAGTAATAAATAAATTATGTTTAGTGATTGTAAATGAATGCTATTGCAGCGCGAATGATTGAAGTTTAAACGATTAGTCCATAGGTCACGAGTTCAAGTCTAGGTTAGGTCCCCCATTTTATTTTATTTTTAATTATAAACATAAAATTGCCATTTCTATTATAAGAAACTTAAAAAATAATTGAAGTTCTCAATAATTAAATAATTAAATTAAGCAAATTGAATTTTCATACTATCCAATAAATGTGATTAATCAATTGATTTGTCTTAAAATGAGTAAAATTCAACTCTATTCAAATCAAATCTTTTCAAGGAGGTAGGTGTGCTCCAGTAATTCTAACTAGATGAACAACTAATAATCACATTCCATCGATTTTCGTTCGTTTTCTTTATATTTCGAGTAACAATTTTTTGCACAACTAACAATATATTTTCAACGAAAGTATTAATTAAAGTTTTGAAATAATTAATTAATTGAATTTAGAGAGAATTTATCTAGTGAAAAATGAAAAAGTAATAAAGAAATTATGTTTAGTGAATGTAAACGAATGTTATTGCAGCACGAATGGTTAAAGCTTAAACAATTAGTACATAAGCATGAGTTTGAGTCTAGGTTAGGTCCCTCTTTTTTTTATTATTATAAACATAAAATTGTCATTTTTATTATAAGAAACTTCAAAAAATAAATTGAAGTTCTAAATAATGAATTAAATAATTTAATTAAGTAAATTGAATTTTCATACTATCCAATAAATTTGATTAATTAATTGATTTGTCTTAAAATAAAGTGAAATTCAGCTCTTTTCAAATCAAATCTTTTCAAAGAGGTAGGTGTACTCAAATACTTCTAACTAGATGAACAACTAATAATCCCATTCCATCGGTTTTCGTTCGTTCTCTTTTATATTTCGGGGAACAATTTTTGGCACAACTAACAATATATTTTCAATGAAAGTATTAATAAAAGTTTTGAAATAATTAATTAATTGAATTTAGAGAGCATTTATCTAGTGAAAAATGAAAAAGTAATAAATAAATTATGTTTAGTATTTGTAAACGAATGTTATTGCAGCGCGAATGGTCAAAGCTTAAACATTAGTCCACAGGTTATGAGTTTGAGTCTAGCTTAAGTCCCCCCATTTTAATTTTTTTTTAATTATAAACACAAAATTGTCATTTCTATTATAAGAAACTTAAAAAATGATTGAAATTCTCAATAACTAATTAATTAAATTATTAAAATTTAATTAATAAATTGAATTTTCATACTATCCAATAAATTTGATCAATTAATTGATTTGTCTTAAAAAGAGTGAAATTCAGCTCTTTTCAAATTAAATCTTTTCAAAGAGGTAGGGGTACTCAAACACTTTTAACTAGATGAACAACTAATAATCACATTCCATCGGTTTTCGTTCGTTCTCTTTTATCTTCCGAGTAACAATTTTTGAGACAACTAACAATATAATTTCCATGAAAGTATTAACGGTTCCGAAGTATTAATTAATGTTTTGAAATAATTAGTTAATCTATTTATTTAAGTTTAATTTAATCAAATCAATTAAATTTTCTTACCGTCTAATAAAATTGAATAATTAATTTATTACTGTCCCATATAAGTAACATAAATAAATATAAATGTTTGAACCATAGATTTACCCAAATACAAGTTATGATCAAAGTTATCTGCGAAGTTACTTGGCAAATATTTGCAAACTTAGAAAACACCACATCACTAATTTTATCATTTAGTCCCAACTTTCTTTTGGAGCCAAACTGATCACATTTGGCTCTAAATTTTGTCTATAAATAAATACTCCCGCAAATTATGTTCCTCACACTCAAAACTTTTCAAATATCATTTTTCAGTAACTGTTATAAGAATATGGACAACTTTGAAACATCAAATAACAAGCGTAGGGCAATTTCATTCCCAACCTCTTAGGAGGTTATGGAAAAATTGTACTACCTAAAATGAGACTCCTATGAGAGGATGGAGGACGAAATCGTCGAGCTGATGAAGAGGCTCATCGGATGGAAAGGAACCAAATGGGTTGAGATCATGTTATTAATGGATGATCCACCCGTCACGAAATGCTTCGAGATATATAAGAAGGTGGTGTTGAAATCACCCCACAGTTTCACTGTCACCATCGATGGAGTTGATGAATCAACTCGCGGAGTTGAATTCCATAGATGGATGGTCGGAGGAGAGGAGGGGATGTCAAAGATCTCTGCAGCTGTAGGTCGGTGTAGCAGGGTCTTTGGTACAAGATCAGTGGTGATAACGTTGGATAAGGTCAATATGTTTGTTATTTAGCTTTTTTCTTTCTTTCACCTTTTTAGTTTAGTTTTTATGTGTTTTACACCTATTGCCTAAGTGCATGGGTGAACAATGTAAATGATTTTTTGAAAAATTATTTTGACTTGACAGATTAGGGTATCGTTACATTTACTATTAAAAATGAAACATAGATCCATATGAAAGTAAACAATGAGAGAACTAACTACACTTAGAAAAGTTAGCCACCAAAAACAACAAAAAATGAACTAGCCTAAGTAATGTTAGCCACCATAAAACTTTGTAATTTCTTCATCAGTACTACAACCTTAGCAATGCTCCTCTACCTCATCTTCATCACTATCCAAGTCATTTTTATAAAAAAGTAAATGGATGCTTAATTGTGCAACAAGGATTGGATTTTTCAATAAATAAATGATTTAAAACTCACGTTATGCTTAAATTGTGCAAGACGATCTCGACAATGCCTTGTTAGTTTTCTTTGTTGTGGTTTTAGTTTGATCTTGCCAATAGTGTTTATCTCATCTCGCCTATATTCACCGCCTAAAAAGATTGATAATATAACAAAAGCATATGTTGCAGCGGTGTGACCACCTTTTGATGCCTTCTCCAGTAATGGCAGTGCAACATCTGAACCGTCATAGCTGAAAAACATCTTCTGAAAATACAAACACATATCCGTTAGTTTAGAACGCCTCTAGGTTGCGATAACATACAAAAATAATTTAAAATATATTATTACCACGCATTTTCTATACATGGCTTGTGTATTTCAACAATCAATGCACACGTTTATGAAAGAATTGTATGTTTTGAATGTTTTGGAGGTTCGGCGCATCAATATCTTAATCGGAACATCGTCCAGTGAGAGCTTCCTATATACCCACTATTCACCTCCTATTTCATTAAAAAGCTTGTAACTAGAAAATTTATAGGTTAGTAAACATGAATGTAAACAATTAATTTAAATAAAAAATTTACATACCTAAGTCTTAGATTTATTAAATTTTTGCATGAGGCTGAAGTCACCCTTTCTACAATTTCATCAAGCAACCCCTTATCAAAGGATTCAAACGAGGAACGTATCCTCCTCATTTCCTTAATTGAACGAGGATTTTCCTGTTCTAAGATGTTACAATGCAAAGTGGTGAGATGTTTGCCATAATATATTTATAAATAGGACAAAAATAAAATTTTCATGAAAAATATAAAAAAAAGTTTAAAATAACACTTGAGTGTTTGTCTTCCCCAAGTATGAATCTTGAGAAAAAGTTTTGCAACACTTTCCAAAATATTGACTGTTACCACTATCAAACAATTCGTCTAGATGTAGGATTACTTGCTACATGAATATTCAAATCAATTCTACCACCACCTCGACAACCTCTACCAGCCTTTCTACCTCCACCCCATCTCCCTCCACCCCTCCGACCTTGACTACTCTCAGCCTCTTGAGATGCATCATAGTATGTTCTATTCCACCATCCACCACCTGTCCTAAATATATTGTCATGAGCTGACCTACTTCTATTAATCTAAGACCTTCCACGTGATCAAACTTCCCTCGAATTCCAAATAAATGTTACATCATCGTCCGACTCTGGATCACCAATGCTAGGGATGGCCATATCGTCATTTCAATCTGAATATGCATTGAAACGACCTTTTAAAATATTTTAAAATCCACATATATAGCGTCAACATCACAATTCCTATCAAATCATTTCTTCAGGGAATTGTACTTCTTGTACTCGTCCGTCAATGATGGATAACCTCCTTGAAAGAATTTGCCTATGTGTGGCTGAATTACATCTCTTCTCCATCGGTGTAGAATATATCTGTCGTGAAGAGTTTTAATTCTTCGGTGAGACATAGTCTTCAAAATGTTGTGTAAGACAATACCTTCGCTTTGGAAGTTCTCGCAATTGTATTCCAGATATTGGTTGTCTGATCGATAATCCACAGTGCAAACAAATTGATTTCCATGAAAATCACTACATATCGAAAAATTTGTTACACTGTACTTCTCAACTCCCTCCACGACATCGAAGTCAACATGTTTTTCAATTTCACAGAAGTACAACCGCTTCAAATGCTCGTCTTCAAAGGCATCATAAATATTTCAACTATAATGAGTTTGAATCTGCATATCCTAATCAAAACCACTAGAAGGCATTGCATGTGTTTTCCATGAGTCAACTACTGCTTGAAGTTCCTCGCATATTTGAATCCAAGGCTATCTCATATTGCTCAATAAATTGCTTTAAAGAGCTTCGTCCGTTGATATAGCCATCAAAAAATGCATGCATTGACTCACTTCTCTAGGTGGACATTATGCCAGCCCAAAAATAGTGTTTCAAGAATACGGGGACCCATTTTTCCTTTTCCAAATATAGATTATGAAACCATAGTCTATCCTAAAGCTCATATTTTTGGATGAATGCAACCCATTTTCCCTCAAATTCGTCAATAATGATGTTGTTATCGATTATTGATACAAATTCGGCCTTCGCAATCTTATTGTCCAACACACCCTTTTCCCTTGCAGGCAACTTTGTCATGATGTGCCAAATACAATACCTATGGATTGTGTCTGGCAATACTTCTCTAATTGCTGCCTTGATACTCTTACATTGATCAGTGAGGATAGCCGTTGGAAGTACATTGCCCATTGCTTCCACCCAAGTCGTGAACACAAATTTGTATCTCTCGATATTCTCACTTGTCAGCAAAGCACAACCCAAAAGAATAAACCGTTTGTGCTGATCCACACCAACAAAAGATGCAAAAGTCATACGCCATTGATTCACCAGGTAGGTTGTATCGAAACAAACAACATCACTAAACTGCTGATACATAATCTTGCAATGTGTGTGAACCCACACTACATTGCGAAGTCTTGCAGAATTATCCATGTCAATTACATAAAAAAAATCATCGTCTTTTCATCTGCTTGGAAGCAAAGAACTTCTGTATCACTACAACACCACTAGCCAATGTCCTCATCCTCCGTTGTTAAAGAAAGTAATTTCAACAATCTTTGGGAGGGCATCCAATTCTATCAGAACCACCTGCTTGGACTTCCAAAAGTCTAATGCTTTTGGGAGGTATTATTCTTGCGATGTCATGGGCTTCAAGACTTCTCTTTAATGACCTACTTATCTGCCTGTGGCAACTACAAAAACGTAACAAAGATTATTCAAATTCATGGCTCTGCTCAGACGTAACGATTGTAACCCGACATGAACCATCAACCAACACAATGCAATTAATTCTACGTTTGCAAATCAACCTTTTTACTTGAATTCCTAGCAGTTGATTTTCCACTCTTATCACAAGCAAATGAGACATACCTAGCGTATTCACAACCTTTCTTTTTTGAACTCTTTTTAACAACAACAAAACCAGTTGAACGACTATGTTCTTTATAAAATGCAAGAAGAGATTCAACACTATCAAAGACCATACCAACAACACAAACTTTTATATATTGTTGGTCTGATGAATTATCATCATTCATTGTATCTTCGTCGTCTTCCCATTCATCGTCAATTTTATATTCCTCTCCGTCACTAACACTTATTGATTCCTCTTGCTCCGGTTGATTCATTTCTTCATTAAGCAAGTTTAGAAGACCTTCACATTACCGTGAAAATATACTTCAGGCCCATCACCATATCCACCATCGGAATCTTGATCATGTTCATCATTTTGGGACAACAAACTATCATCCTGAATTAACCCTAAAACATTATTCAATACTTGGGTTAACTGGCTATTTTGATTATTCGGATCCATTTTGTAAGAATTATATACTTTCTATTTATAAATCGAACAACAAAATAAAATCACAACGGATGAAACATACTTTAATACTTTAACTCCAAAGGTTTAAATAAAATTAACCAAACTAATGCTGAAGAACAACCCCTAGAACCTGAAAGTCAATGTATCAAAACTCTAAAGTTCAACAATTCTAAGCAAAGGGATGCAATCCCGGAAGCTAAAACATAATAATATCTAAAGAACTAGTCTAAGTCCGAAAAGAGTGGACTTAAACAAGAGAGATCCATGGCAGCCTAAAAGAATTGACTCACCCTTGAATCCGGTCACGCTCAAAAGTCAGTTAACTGAGGTATGTCAGTCGCCACCTAAAAATGCCCTATGCTAAAAAAAGAAAGAGCAAGTGCAGTTTCAGTACACAACCATAGTGTACTGGTAGGATCACATGGCTATCCCAGTAAGCACAACATATATCAAAATCACAACAAGGTAAACATGACATGTACAAAATATATATACACACATTGGTTATCATTTTAGAGCAACATACAGTCTTCCAATATCAATCATCATTAAATATGAATGTAACTATCACAAGTAGATAAACAACACAATTTAATGGTCCTCTCATGGAACCCACGCCCAAACTGTTAGTGTACCGGTACGTGGTACCAGATCCAAGTTAGTGTGACGGACGTGACACCCGATCCCATGTATGCACTGGAACGTGGCATCTGATCCAAGTTAGTGTGTTAGAACGTGACATCCGGTCCAATCATCATACCAAAATCGAAATCACAATGTACATTCTCATAATCATACAATCAAGTGTTGATTCATGGCATACGATTATTCATTCATACTCATATACATTATGTTTGATCAATAGGCTTCATTCACATACATACATGCATTACAATGAAACAATAACTAACATACATCACGCAAATCATGAAATCAGACCATCACCTACCTCGAACAAAGCTTGAACCCTCCTAAGAAACTTGATTCTCTCTTTCAAGATTCTTTCCGCTTGTTCTTGGTCTACAAACAATCAATATAACGCTAGGATCAATAAACAAGACCTAATTACCCGCTTTATAATCAATAATATTAATCCTAGGTCGAACCCTTAGTCCTCGTACCCAGATTAGGGCTTTTTCCACCATAAATCCCTGATCAAAACCCTCCTCCATCGATAATTACCCAAGAAACTAAGTTCTACGGATTAAATAATGGATTCAGGGAGTGATAACCATACCTTTAGCCTCAAAAATGGTGAAAAACTGTGAAGAAAACACTTGGGGTCGTTCCTTAGCTCTCAATGTCAAAAAGTCCAGAATAAAATGTTTTTGGGGTTTATTTTCGACTTAAGTCACGTCTGTCCCGCCACAGCAGTCCTTACCCCGCTATAGCAGCCCCGCCCTGGCAGGAAAATCTCGCCTTAGCGTCTTGGCATGGAAATAGTGAGCAAATTTAAGAGCTTCAAACCCCCATTTCACAACACACCTTTTTACCATGACACTAAAAAAGTACCCATTCACGCTAAGATTGGTTTCGGGATTTCTACTCTCTCGAATTCGATTCCGTAAAGTCGTTCGTGTTCCTTAATGTCTTAGCTATCTACTCATGTGATAAAATTCATATTTAGATCTCCCATTTGGTACCAGATTTCCCTAGACCTCACTGACTCCGATTTCATCTAAATCTGGACTAGATTAGAAAATTTCAAGATACTACCAACAAGTTTTTTGACCCAAAATTTTTCTCCGTTGTTTTTTCTATAACTACAGGAACAGGTCGTTACAATAGATGTCAATTTACCCATCACTCCTCCCCGAGTGACAAGCTAGGAAAAATGGGCTAAAGTTAGAGTAGAGTAGTACCCTAATCGACGAACAACTGGGATACTTGTCTTGCATGTCCTTCTCAGTTTCCCAAGTAGCTTTCTCAATTGGACGGTGTTTCCATTAAACTTTCACGTACTTAATCTCCTTGGTCCTGAACTTCTGGACATCACGATCAAGAATTTCAATTAGTTCCTCCTCATACTGAAGGTCTTTGTCTAGCAAAACTGAGTCCCATTTTATGATGTAATTCCCATCACCGTGATATCTCTTCAACATGGACACATGAAATACCAGATGAACTCTCAATAGGTTGGGAAGTAAAGCCAATCTATAAGCCACTGGCCCTACACAGTCAAGAAACTCAAAGGGACCAATGTATCGCGGACTTAGCTTGACCTTCTTGCCAAATCTCATCACCCCTTTCATGGGTGATACTTTAAGAAGAACCTTTTCACCAGTCTGAAATGCCATGTCTCTTACCTTATGGTTCACATACTTTTTCTGCCTACTCTGGGCTGCTAACAGCTTAGCTTGAATACTCCTCACTTTATCTTGAGCATCCTTCACTAAATCAACCCCCAATGACTTCACATCTCCAGTCTCAAAACATCCTATGGGTGATCTACATCCTCTCCCATAAAGTGCCTCAAATGGTGTCATATCAATGCTGGAGTGGTAACTATTATTATAAGAGAACTCGCATAGAGGTAGGAACTTATCCCAATGTCCTCCAAAGTTAATCACACAAGCCCTTAACATGTCTTCTAACACTTGAATAGTCATTTCTAATTGTCCATCCGTCTGCGGATGGAAAACTGTACTAAAAGTGAGTTGCGTGCCAAATTCATCGTGTAATTTCCTCCAAAACTTAGAGGTAAACTATGTACCATGGTCTGAGATGATAGAAAGGGGCACCCTGTGCAACCTCACTATCTCCTTCATATAAACCTTAGCCAATTGTTGGGCATTACAATCTATTCTGACAGAAATAAAATGGGCTGACTTAGTCAATCTGTCAACCATTACCCAAATGGAATCAAACTTCCCCAAAGTCTTGGGAAGACCAACCACAAAATCCATAGCTATCCTTTCTCACTTCCATTCTAGAATTGACATTTTCTGAAGCAAACATGTAGGCCT
Source organism: Solanum chiquidenum (assembly GCA_029582725.1). Taxonomy (NCBI): domain Eukaryota; kingdom Viridiplantae; phylum Streptophyta; class Magnoliopsida; order Solanales; family Solanaceae; genus Solanum; species Solanum chiquidenum. Next base: position 23,889 of record JAJOOS010023057.1, on the reverse strand, counting down.
TTGATGTTAATATTTTACTTGTTGTCAATTTTGACACTTAGCCACAAATTCCGGTATAGCTTTCTTCATGCCAGACCACCAATAAATTTGCTTCAAATATCAATAAATCTTTGTCACACCCAGATGAATGGAATACCGCGAACCATGGGATTCTGCCAATAGATTCTGAATCAAGTCGCCCACTCTAGGAACATAAATACTTCCTTTAAAACTGAGCACACCTCCCACATCGAGAGTGGTCTCTTATGCCTTGCCAACCACTATTTTATTTCTAAGTTCTTTCAAATGGCCATCCTCAATCTGTTTGGCCTTGATCTCCTCAATGAACGTGACCCTTACTTCAATGCTAACTAACACCCCTCTTTTCTATGAGGTGCTCAACTGCATGAACTTAGATTCCAAAGTCTGAATTTCCTTAGCCAAAGGTCGCTTGGATACACTCAAGTAAGCTAGAATACCCATACTCACCGCCTTCCGACTTAGAGCGTCTGCCACTACATTAGCCTTACCCATATGATATTGGATGGTCACGTCATAATCCTTGAGAAACTCCATCCACCTTCGCTGTCTCAAAATCAGATTCTTCTGTGTGAACACATGCTGCAAACTATGATGATCAGTAAACACTTCACACTTGACACCATAGAGGCAATGTCGCCATATCTTAAGATCAAACACTACCGTTGCCAACTCTAAATCATGTGTTGGGCAATCCTCTCATGCACCTTCAATTGTCGCGATGCATAAGCTATAACATTCTTATCATGCATTAATACAACGCCCAAAACCGAATGGGAAGCATCACAATAAATGATAAAATCCTTACCTTCCACTGGTAGCGCTAGAATAGGTGTTTTAGTCAAAATGGTCTTAAGTTTTTGAAGGCTCTCATTACACTTTTCAGTCCATTCAAAGGGTACCTCCTTCTTGGTTAATCTAGTCAGATACATGGCAATGGAAGCAAAATTCTTTACAAATCAACGATAGTAACTAGTGAGCCCCACAAAACTCCTAACTTCAGTCACAGAGCTAGGCCGAACCCAATTCTTAACAACTTCAAACTTTTGGGGATCTACCATTACCCTTTTTTTAAAACTATATGCCCCAAAAAGGCAACTGAAGTCAACCAAAATTTACACTTAGAAAATTTCGCATACAAGTTTTTGTTTCCTAAGAACATCCAAAACAATACGAAGATTGTCGGCATGCTCTTCCTCACTTTTTGAGTAGACTAGAATGACATCAATAAATACTATAACAAACGAATCAAGAAAGGGTTTGAACATCCCATTCATCAAACTCATGAAAGATATAGGTGCATTTGTCAACCCAAACGACATAACTAGAAACTCGTAGTGCCCATAGCGGGTTCTAAATGCCGTCTTAGGCACATCCTCAGGCCTAATTTTTAACTAATGGTAACCAAACCTTAGATCAATCTTAGAGAAAACTGATGCACCTTACAATTGGTCAAAAAGATCATCTATTCGAGGTAATGGGTACTTGTTTCGAATGGTGACCCTATTCAATTGCCGGTAATCTATACACATCCTCATACTGCCATCTATTTTCTTAACAAAAAAGACAGGAGCACCCCACGGGGAAGCACTAGCACCAATGAAACCCTTTCTTAGATTTAAGTCTTAAGCTCTCTCAACTCTACCGGAGCCATGCGATATGGAGGAATAGAAATGTGGCGGGTACCAGGTTCCAAATCAATTCAGAAATATATATCTCTATCCGGAGGCATACCAAGAAAATCAGTCGGAAACACTTCTCTAAATTTTGACACCACAGGAATAGACTCAATAGAGGGAGACTCAACCTTAACATCCTGAATATGAGCCAAATAAGCCAAGCAGCCTTGCCCTACAAGTTTCCTAGCCTGAATGAAGGATATGATCTTAGATTTCTTAGGCTTGCCCTACCCACTATAACTTTTCCCTTCCCGGAATTTCTAGAGTCACTGACTTAGTATTACAATTAAGCACAACATAATAGGGGGACAACCAAGTCATGCCTAAGATTATATCAAAGTCAGTCGTATAAAAAATCTTAAAATCAGCCCAAGTCTGAAATCCCATAAACAAAATAGGACAATCACGATAGACATGGGTGACTATGAAAGACTCTCCAACTGGGTAGAAAAATGGATGGGGGCTTCAAGTACATCACAAATCATATCAAATCCCAAGACAAACTGAACAGACACATTAGAATAAGTAGAACCCGAATCAAATAACACATTAGCCATTTGGTCACAGACAAGAATAGTACATGTGATCACTGCATCAGACGCCTCCACCTCGGTCTTGCCCGTAAAGGCATAACACTAAGCCCTATCATCATGACAGATGACTTTCATGCCTGGCTGCACTGTACCTCTGCCTGCGTTACCATTACCCCTATGTCCACGTCCTTGCTGATTTCCTCCTCATATGCCCAGGTTTTCAATAATTGTAATACACTTAATAACTTAACCAAGTAAGCATCACTGCTATTGTAGTAGTATCATGAACCTCTTTGATATACACCCCGTCTAGGAAGTCGCAATAGAAATTCTAACATCAATTATCGCAACATAATTTCATCACTTACTAAGCAACCCATACATGATATGACAACAATACTAAATGCATTTTCCAAGTAATGGTGTTCATTATCTAGCCTTCCCTTACAAAACTTCTTGAATGTTGTCACTTTGGCAAAGTCTTCTGACTTCACCCCCTTCTACCTCCCTCACCAAATAAACCACTTCTTGAACAAATTTTTTCTAAAGAAACCACTTATAAGCTTAAATCTGCAAATGTGACCTTAATCCCTGCTCAACACGACGAATTTGCTCTTCTAGACTGAAGCAAAGTGGAGCACCATATTTGGATAAAACACAAACCTTTGCCTTAAAGGCTACAACAAATACATTATGTTGCTCTATATTCAGGAACTCATATCTCCTCCTATCACTCAAAGTTCAGGGTATATACTTCTCCATACAGTAAGTTATAAAATGTTTCCCAAGTCATGAGTATTGCATTTACTAGTTGACACCTAACATGAAACCACCACCACATTTTGGCGTCTCCCTTGAATTGGTAAATCATAAACTCAAGTCTAAATCACTCTACCTTATTCATCTTATGAAGAAGCTCGTGACAGTCAACAAGGAAGTGCTAAACATCTTCATATTCCTTACCCATGAAGAATGAGACTTTCAACTTTAAGAACTTAATAACAGATCATGTTTGTCTCTAGTCATTACATGCCCACAGTGTGTCAAGGAACATACCTATTTCCAAGGACACATTTTCTATTGCTGGTGTTGCTGTTTTCACCTTTACAACTAAAGCACTAACCAGATGTGAAATAGAGTGAAGAAATTCAGATACCAATTTGTATCTCCTAGATACCAATTGGATTTAAGTCAGAGCACGAAAGGAGTAGAAATAAATGAGTTTTTCCTAAAGTCCTATTGCCTCTCGAAGAAAAGTACAGACGTCTCCATACCATTTTGCAAGACTCTACTAGTCTCATTTTGGTACAATAAGATCAATGAACCTAGGACTCTGATACCAACTTTGTCACGAATCAGACCGTCGTGTTTGACACCCACACTAACCCTCCGGTGGGAGAACCATTAATATTAATCAGCTAACCCAAGAACTAAACATTTAAAGATACAGAAGCAGGTTTAAATCCAGAATCAAATAGAGTTCCCATAAACTCCAAAGGTTTAAATAAAATTAACCAAACTAATGCGGAAGAACAACTCCTAGAACCTGAAAGTCAATGTACCAAAACTCTAAAGTTAAACAATTCTAACCAAAGGGATGCAATCTCGGAAGCTAAAACATAACAATATCTAAAGAACTAGTCCAAGTCCGAAAAGAGTGGACTTAAACAAGAGAGATCCATGGCAGCCTGAAAGAATTGGCTCACCCTTGAATCCGGTCACGCTCAAAAGTCACCTAACTGAGGTCTGTCAGTAGCCACCTGAAGATGCCCTGTGCTCAGTACACAATCACAGTGTATCGGTAGGATCACGCGGCTATCCCAGTAAGCACAACATATATCAGAATCACAACAAGGTAAATATGACATGTACAAAATATATACACACACATTGGTTATCATTTTAGAGCAACATACAGTCTTCCAATATCAATCATCATTAGATATGAACGTAATCATCACAAGTAGAAACACAACACAATTCAATGGTCCTCTCACAGAACCCAATTCAATGGTCCTCTCATGGAACCCACACCAAAACTGTTAGTGTACCAGTACGTGGTACCTGATCCAATTTAGTGTGCGAAACGTGACACCCGATCTCATATATGCGCTGGAACATGGAATCCGATCCAAGTTAGTGTGTTGGAACGTGACACTCGGTCCAATCATCATACCAAAGTCACAATCACAATGTACATTCTCATAATCATACAATCAAGTGTTGATTCATGGCATACGAACGTTCATTCATACTCATTTATATTAGTTTGATCAATAGGCTTATTTCACACACATACATGCATTACAATAAAACAATTACTAACATACATCACGCAAAACATCAAATCAAACCATCACCTACCTCGAACAAAGCTTGAACCCTCCTAAGAAACTTGATTCTTCCCTTTCCGGATTCTTTCCGCTTGTTCTTGGTCTACAAACAATCAATATAATGCTAGGATCAATAAACAAGACCAAATTATCTGGACTTTAATCAATAATATCAACCCTAGGTTGAATCCTTGATCCCCACACCCATATTAGGGATTTTTCCACCATAAATCCCAGATCAAAACCCTCCCCCATCGATAATTACCCAAGAAACTAAGTTCTACGGATTGAAAAACAGATTCGGACAGTGAAAACCTTACCTTTAACCTCAAGAATAGTGAAAAACTGTCAAGAAAACACCTGGGGTTATTCCTTAGCTCCAAGGTCGAAAAGTGCAGAATAAAACGTTTTTGGGGTATATTTCTGACTGAAGTCACGTCTGTCCCGCCACAACGGTCCTCACCCTGATATAACCCTGCCCCTCCCCTCACGGGAAAATATCTCCTTAGCGACTTGCACAGAAATAGTGAGCAAATTTAAGAGTTTCAAACCCCCATTTCACAACACACCTTCTTCCCATGACACTCAAAAAGTACCCGTTCACGCTAAGATCAGTTTCGGGAGTTCTACTCACCCAAATTCGATTCTGTAAAGTCGTACGGGTTCCTTAACATCTTAGCTATGTACTCAGTTAATAAAAATCATATTTAGATCTCCCATTTATTACCAGATTTCCCTAGATCTCACTGACTCCAATTTCGTCCAAATTTGGACTAGGTTGGGAAATTTCAAGATACTACCAACAAGTTTTTCGGCCCAAATTTTTTCGTCGTTGGCTTTTCTATAACGATGGAAATAGGTCGTTACATTTTTTTTGGGAGGGAAATTGTAACAACCCGAACCATCGTATTTAGGAAAAGAAAAACTTCGGAAAAAATGATGGTGCCAGAGCAGTTTAGGTGAGATAAAATGTAAATAATGTGAAACCTTATTTTCCCTTTCTTTCAAAAACACCTAATTTAGACGTAAATCACCTCAGAAAGCCTCCAAAAGCTGCTCTAGGCTTGGGAAGGAAGGAGGAAGATATTTCTAGCGTAAGAAGGTTGAAAATATGTGGATTCTTGACCAAATTCACCATCTTGTCATTCGGAAACAAGAATTGGATTTATAACTCTGTGCAGCTGCTTGGCGCCCAGGTAGGCTAGGTTTATTGATTGAGTAGTTATAAACATGTGCTCACTGCGTAGTATAATGTTAATCAATGGTAGGATTTATGCATAGGCCTTCGTGCACTGAAGAAAAGATGACTAAATCATAGGAAGAAGCCTTAGACGATGAACTAGGGCTAGGTGATGGTTATGATTTCATGTTGTGTGATATATGTTTGTTCTTGCTTCATTATGATACATGAATGTACGCGAAGGTTACATTATTGATCACACTAATCATAAACAAGGATAGATGGATAATTGAATGCCATGAATCATGACTTGATTGTATGATTATGAGAATAAACTTGTGATTGTAATTGTGGCTTGTTGAATGGATCAGGTGTTGCGTTCTGAAACACTAACTGGGATCGGTTGCTGATGTTTGCGTAAAGTAACCGAACCAAGGGTTGGGGTCGAGTCCCAAGGGAGTGGGCTTGAGAATTAATAGAAAAATAAAATTTAGTTCTAATTATCATAGCTAGAAACATTTTCGAATATAAACATGTTAAATCTAAGGGGTGACACAAGCGTCAATTATCAATGGGGTTTGTCACAAGTAAATAAAAACAACAAAAATATGAAGAGTACTAATCAACGAGATGGGGTTCTTGGGATGTGATAGGAATACAAGATAGACTAAACTATTGGGTACATGCTTTTGATAATAAATCTGTTGAATATTTGTGACTAGGCTAGACTATAGTGGGGGTATATTCTCTCTCGAGCAACTTACCCTGAATCAGCACAGTTTCTCTCCAACATCGAGTTGTCGCATGAAGAACAACCTCTGCCTTAGCCCACTCACTCTCTCGAGCTGAGTGTGTGGGAGAGGGACTAGGGTTCACTCTCTCGAGTTGAACCTCATGTCGACCTAATCCCACCGGCCATTAATTTAGTAGTCTTAGTTTTATGACCTATCTCTCTCGAGCAAGATGAAAACACAAAGGTGAAATAGTATTTGCAACTACAATTTAATTAAGTTCCACCACAACTACTAAACGAAATCACATCTAAACCACAAATAAATCATCCACAAGTAAAACCCAACAGATAATCTAACCCATATTCACAAAATCACACCCCAAGAATTGGGGTTTTAGCTAGACATGTAAAAGATATAGAAGTTTATACCAATATGAGTTTGCATTCAAATGGGTATGAAGATTTAAGTCTCAAAATAAGCCAAGAGTGAACATTCCACAAGACCCAAATCCAAATTCTTGGAGTCGAAACCCTTTAAATCTTCAAGTTCTTCAAAACCCTCTTCAAACTTAGAACTCAAAAGTCTATGTTAAAAATTCTATATTAAAAATATGATATTAAGCTATAACTCTCAATGAGTATTTATAGTTTTTAAAAATTTGTGCTGCAGCGGATCATTCGACGCCGTTAGTCGAGATCGCCAATCAGCTCGGTGATCCGCCTTTTGGTAAGTTTTATCGCCGTTTTGCTCTATCCTTCAGCATCGTCGTGTTTTGGATCATTGGGCGATATAGTACTGCTTCGCAAAACTACTCGATGACACGCCGACTGCTCCTTTTCACCGCCGATTTGATAATTTCCTTTAGGGTTCAGCACACTCGAACAAAAGGCGAGGATAAGACCTTTTGGCGACTAGCCGAACGGGTTCGGTGATTCTCAGATCTTTATTTCTTCGTTCTTTCAGCTGCCTTTGTTCCTTTTTGCTAAGTAGTGTCCATGCTTTCCCTCCAACTCCAAATACCTGAAACTTAAGGGTTTTCATCAAATATTGAGACAAAATAAGCATTTGAGGACACTAATTCTATCAAAATATAACCCTAAATGAGTCCAATTTGTGGACTCATCAACACCCCCAACTTAAACGGTTGGTTGTCCTCAAGCAAACTAAAGCTCAGCCGTTCAAAATGGAGGTCTCGAACAGTGCTACACAAGACACAATCATGAATGCACACAACAAGACTCAAGTTAATTATGCAAAAATCAAATGTGCACTCAAAGATTCAAGTTGTGACTGACCAATATCAAAGAATCTCATGTTCACAATACTTGTTTCAAATGCAAGTTCAAGCTCAACCAAAGTTTTCAAATGCCCTCACAAATGGAATGATTCCAATTTCACACACAAAGGTTTAATCATTTAAAGTTCCGAAATCAAATGCAACACTCACTCTCACAAGAAAGAACACAGTGCATGATTTCACCCATAGGTTTGCGAATATTTTCTGATCAACATTTGTTTCAGCTCACTCAAGATAAAAAAGGTCTTTTCAAGGCTTGTAAGGGGCTAAGTGCAAAGGTATGGTCATTTAGGCTCAGTGACTTTCATCCTCATGAAATGTGGTGCTCACAACACTTCTTTTCCTTTTCCTTCATCATTCTCTTTAGTGCTCATAAGTCATCCTATTATTCACTTTCCCTGGATTGTTTGGAAACCCCATTTCTTTTGTACTTTATTCCACAATTTTTTTTTTTTTTTTTTTATATGAAGGGGTTCCATTTTTCTCAAAACCATGGGTAAGAGGGACTTTCTTGCACTTCTTGATTTGTCTTCTCTTTTCACCACACCCCCAACTTAGGCTTTTGGCCTAAGTTGGCTATTCGACTAACCACAACTTTATGAGGATTATGGGTAATGGATAAAGAAAGGTTGTGATTTCATCAAGTTTCTTCCAAAGAAAGGTAAGGTTCAAGGGGTGTTCAAGAGAGGTTCACACAATTACAAGGTTGGTCACAAAAGAGGTATCTGTCAAATTGGCTCACACTCTTTAAAGTTGCCTAATATCATATCAAAAGATAGCCTTACTTAGTCGATCGGACCAACGGGGAAAATTCTAGGATCTATCATGCATGTTTCAAAGTAAGCTCATCACACTAGGCATTGACACTACAGTCAAACAAGACTCCACACTTTCTCTAGTGTGCAATGATCATTACAAGAGACTCAATACGATACTAGGCTAGTCATAACGAGGTGCAAAGAGTTCACATATTGTCTATGCAACTTCATTTTGCCTCATCGTTGCCGCACATTCATGTTCGTTAGATCATGAGCACTATTCAAGTCATCGGTATTGATCGGAACTGAGACTTAAATTTTGCAAAAGAACAGCCACATTCAACACATGAGAGGTGGCAATTTTTTTTTGAAAGAGGTCAAAATCATTTTGCAACTTAAAACAAAAGGAGCCATAAGCTCAAACATCCACGCAAAACAGTGTAATAACACAATAATAGCTCACAACCCAAAATATAAAATCAAAATAAATATGCACAAAGGTGGGCCTCACCCCACCACAAACAAAAATCATTTGTCCCCAAATGCGAATAAAAGTATCCAAAAGTAAAAGTAAGTAAGACAGAGCGGGAGGTAAAGAAAAGTCCTGTCTATGCAGTCTCTCCATCTGTCGGGGCCTCAATGCCTGGTGTAGCAATATGAACTTGGGCATCAGTGCCCGGAGTCACCTCAGAGGAAATAGCAGTGCCAGATTCACTAGGGGTTGTTGTGGACATCTCAGTCGGTGATGTCTGGATCACCGATTGCATAATCGTCCCCACAAGATCCGACAAATCTCTAAATGTGCTCTGTTCTCGGCTCTTCATCATCTCCTCCTCATGTACTGCTATCAGCTCATCGTCGGTCTCTGCATCTGACTCCTCATATGTTGTGCCACCCCTCTGTACATCTCCTGTGGTAGTCGGCGGAATCCCCGAGGTCTCAGGAGCATCCTCATCATCTACACCCCGCATCATTGAGGTGAAGTCGGTATACTTCTAATAGTCTACGTCCTTTCTCAAATCTGCCACTTGGGCTTTCAAAGCCAAAACCTCAGATGTCTCTCCCTGTCTGCTCTCACAAGCAGTGACTCTAGTAGCCAGATCATCAACAGAGGCCCTAAGGGGGGTCAAGTCAGCCAAGATAGCACTATCGATCATCCCTAGAATGGATCTCTCCAATCGAGTCCCTTTCACATCCGCTGAATAGGCCAGCTGTCCCATCTTCAAGATCATGGCCTGAGTAATCCTGGCAGGCTGGGAGGAGGAAGAAACACCTAGGACCTATGAAGAAGAGGAAGGAGCGAATGTACCTGAAGGCTCGGAGGCCAGAGTAGGCGAATGTGCCTCTCCTGGTAATGAGTCAACATCAACTTTCGGAGAAATATCTGCTGGAGCTGCTTTCCTCATATCAACCTCTTCTCGTGTGAACTCGACCTCAATACGCCGGATGTCAGTGGAGGAAGACGTGGTGACCTCAATATCCCTCGTAGTGTCGCGAGGTACTCCAGCACGCTGGCACAACTCCGTTATCAAGACTGGGAATAGTAGAGAAGTTAACTTCTGCTTGGCCCTCATGGCTATCTCTTGTGAAATGAGCAGCCCCAGATTGATGCGCCTCCTGGACATGATAGAACCAAGGCAAGCTGCCTTAGGATGGCACAAAATGGACTTATTCTGTGATGGCATGATGGTGCTGCTGATGAAACCAAACCAGAACCTGGCAGCGATGTTCAAGTCCCTCTTCTCAATAGGTGTACCTGCATCCATCCACCTCGGGGTGGTGTTAGATATCAGAGGAGCCAGCCAACCCTTCAGGTCATCTAGAGATTGAACAATAGGTAACCTTTTGTAGGGAAGTGCAGAGTGCAATGGTCTACCCAATACAATGTTAATATACTTGCTGTGGCACTCAACTTCCTTGCCTCTGACCATGACCAACGTTACCGGTCTAAACTCGCTTGCCTTCTTGTTCTTGGGGACCAACTCCCTATAAGTTGTTTAAAATTCCCTAACCCAAGAAGGAATGTAAGGGCCTTAAGGCCTTATGAACTGCTCAAACTCATGGTATCAGAGGGTGTCAATCACATCGGGATGGTTTCCTTCCAAGCCCTTTGTAGATAATAGCTTCTCCTCTAGGATGGTTCGTACCCCCTCACCTTTAAGTTTGTTCAGTAGTCTAGGAGGAGGAACGATAGGGAGTGCAGGGGCCACTAGAGGTGTCTGCGCTGGCACGGAGTCTGTTGCCAGAGAAGTGGAAGCTGAGGGAATATTGGTGGATGTGGACTGAGATCTGGCCCGAAGTTCATCCATTCGGTTTATCAGAGGCTGCTCATCTTCTGGTTCTAAAAATTAGCCTGGGTTTCAATAGCTACTCCTTTTCTAGCTATATGCTTCTTCCTTTTACCTTTATCTCCCGGTGGGAGTTCTTCTCCTCTCCTCTTTGGAGGATTTGACCCCCCTCTTTTATGGTTATTCCTTGTGCTTTATTCTGAGGTTGCGTGGTTAGATTTGTGCGTACCATATTTGCAAGAGATCGGGACAAATTAAGAGAAAATTCAAACATAAACACAGAAAATCTATTGCGTACATGCTTGCCGAACCTCTTTGGCGAGATAAGTCGGGCTCGCCGAAGGGATTGCCTTAAAAATTATAGCAAGTCAGCGATGGGAAGGCCCTTTCGGTGAATCGCCAACTACTGTCGGTGATCATGGGTTTGTCCGCCAAAAGTTATAGTGCAACAGAGGTTAATGAGAGCATACAAAGAGCGATCAAGAGTACCTTCGGCGAGTCGCTGAGTGCTTTCGGCGATCCAAAGGCTTGTCGCCAAAAGTTACAGACTCAAACAACACATAAAGCATGCATTTAAAAGTGAGATGGGGTCGTGAGGCGAACCGCCAAGTGGTTCGGCGAGCTCGACCCAGCTCGCCAAACAGCCCAACGTGCCTATTTCCAACCTACTTTATCGAATTCAACCCCGCAACCCCCGAAAAAAACAAAATCAAAGCATGCACTGATGGAATTCAAACAAGACCCGTACTACCCATCACCCCGGGATACTCAGATTTTTCCCGGTTTTGCCAAATTTGGCCATTTGGTGATGCTTTCTCTTAAGAGTGGTGTTACCCGCTCTATCATTGAGTAGTTTTCATTATTTTGCACAAATATGGGCTACTCAGAATTCACCCAATCAATCTAAACAACACGAAACCACAACTCAATACAATTTCATTCATTTCAAAGCACAAAAATTACGGGCATTTGACGATCAAAATAATATGGGAAAGATTTTCAAATTAAAATTGGCATTTAAGCATTCTAATTCTATCAGAGAGGCCCAGCACACAATAATACGATATGATCATTGCAAATGAGTACAAATTTTTCGAATGTAAACTCGGGGTTCAGAAACCAACCTTAAATGCCGATTGAAAAGCTAGGCAGCAAAGAAATCCTCATTCCGAGCACCAATCAACAACTAAAATACTAATGGAATATAAAAATATTGAAGATAATACCTTGGTGTGAGTTTGTGAAGTTTAAAAGCGAGGGAAAGTGAAGGATTTCAAATTCTAAGTCTTTTGGCCATTATAAACCGTCCAGTTCACATCCATTCGCGACATTAGTCGCACTTGCCGATCCACTCGGCGACACGCCGAGTGATCACTGGGCTCGCCGAGTTTTACAGAACCTTCAGTTAAAGTGAGGGTCCAAACGACGGTTTTCATCGGGCACACTGACCATTTCGGCGATTCCCCAACTGACCTTTTACTCATCAATATGCATTTTCCAAACACTTTCAACATTTACACCTGCACCACTAACACACCATTATTTCTAAAAGCATACAAAAGCGTTCAAAACCTTGGGTTGCCTCCCAAGAAGCGCCTTAGTTAACGTCGTGGCACGACGCGAGTCCTTACTTACTCTCAATTGGTGGGGTTGGTCCTAGTGTTACTAGGTAACCCCAATAGTTCATTTGAGTGAAGAGGAGGCACTACATAACTCATGAGTGTCCTAATCAACTGAATCGATCTAGAATGGGAGCCGATCATTTGATTCAATACTTCAATATTCTACTTCATCTCTTCCAACAGTCGATCTTGTTCGGTGATCTTTTGGAGAATGATTTGGAGTGTGTCCTCGACACGATTGTTCTCTCTGTCTCTAGACTGTTTCCGCTCATGAGGGGGTATGTATCTTCTTTGGCTCTTGCACTGGTTTTCCACCTCTGATATTTTGATGGCCAACACGTTCAACTGAGTTACTAGTGCGGTTAACTTGAAGTCCCTCTTGACTTCTTGACTCGTCTCAGCCGAGTTGCTACCATTTCCCTCAGCCATGCTCAGGATATTTGCCTATATCAACAACTTCAAAGCAAAACAAAACTCAAAATTAAGTTAGTAAATCAAAAGAAAAATTTGTCTTAACCAAAAAAATTCACGTAACACCACTCCCCGGCAGCGGTGCCATTTTGATATTTGCGTAATCAAGATCGTACAATAGTAAAGTAACCCAACCAAGGGTTGGGGTCAAGTCCCAAGGTAGTGGGCTTGAGAATTAATAAAAAATAAAATTTAGTTTTAATTAGTCATAGCTAGAAACATTTTCGAATATAAACATGTTAAATCTAAGGGGTCACGCAAGCGTCAATTATCAATGGGGGTTTGTCACAAGTAAACAGAAATGGCAAAAATACAAAGAGTACTAATCAAGGAGATGGGGTTCTTGGGATGTGATAGAAATACGGGATAAACTAAACTATTGGGTACATGCTTTGGATAATAAATCTGTTGAATATTTGTGACTAGGCTAGACTATAGTGGGGGTAAATTCTCTCTCGAGCAACTTACCCCGAATCAACTCGGTTTCTCTCAAACACCGAGTTGCCACATGAAGAACAACCTCCACCTTAGCCCACTCACTCTCTCGAGCTGAGTGTGTGGGAGAGGGACTAGGGTTCACTCTCTCGAGTTGAACCTCATGTCGATCCAATCCCACCATCCATTAATTTAGTAGTCTTAGTTTTACGACCTCTCTCTCGAGCAAGCTGAAAACACAAAGGTGAAATAGTATTTGCAACTACAATTTAATTAAGTTCCACCACAACTACTAAACGAAATCACATCTAAAAAACAAATAAATCATCAACAAGTAAGACCCAATAGATAATCTAACCCATATTCACAAAATCACACCCCAAGAATTGGGGTTTTAGCTAGACATGTAAAAGATATAGAAGTTTATACCAATATGAGTTTGCATTCAAATGGGTATGAAGATTTAAGTCTCAAAACAAGCCAAGAGTGAACATTCCACAAGACCCAAGTCCAAATTTTTGGAGTTGAAACCCTTTGAATCTTCAAGTTCTTCAAAACCCTCTCCAAACTTAGAACTCAAAAGTCTATGTTAAAAATTATGTATTAAAAATTTGATATTAAGCTACAACTCTCAACGAGTATTTATAGTTTTTAAAAATCTGTGCTGCAGCGGATCATTCGACGTCGTTAGTCGAGATCGCCGATCAACTTGGCGATCCACCCTTTAGTAGGTTTCATCGCCGTCTTGATCTATCCTTCAGCATCGTCATGTTTTGGATCATTGGGAGACATAGTACTGCTTCGTGGAACTGCTCGGCGACACACCGACTGCTCCTTTTCACCGTCGATTTGATCCTTTCCTTCAGGGTTCAACACACTGGAACAAAAGGCGAGGATAAGACCTTTTGGCGACTCACTGAATGGGTTCGGTGATTTTCAGTTCTTCATTTCTTCGTTCTTTCAGCTGCCTTTGTTCCTTTTTGCTAAGTAGTATCCATGCTTTCCCTCAAACTCCAAATACCTGAAACTTAAGGTTTTTCATCAAATATTGAAATATATTATGCATTTGAGGACACTAATTCTATCAAAATATAGTCCTAAATGAGTTCAATTTGTGGACTCATCAGTTGCCATGTACCGTCATAAACATTGGAACGGGTGTCACGATCCGACACACTAACTTGGAACGGGTACCACATACTGGTACACTAACAGTTTGGGTTTGGGTTCCATGAGAGGACCATTGACTTGGCATATTTGTGTGCTTGCTTGTATTATTGATAATGTTGAATTGGGCATGCCTTCTGAAATGATTGGTGGATTGTACATTATGTTCTTACATGTGGGGATTGCGATGTTGTAAGTTATTTGGAGATATTTGGTTGTGTAATGAATTGTGAACGGTAGAGTCCTATTTCGGGTTGTAGTATGGAACAAGGGGAACTAAGGGTCCCGGTGCTATCCTTGTTAGTTAGAATGAGGTCATAGGTATTATTGTGAGGTTAGGGGATGGTAATATAAACGGATGGTAAGCAATGATAGGCGTAATTTGGTGTCATAAGTTGAGTGGAGACGAGGAAAAACGTAAGGGTGTATTGTGAATGGGTGTCCGGGTTTGGTAGTAGCATATTCGGAACTTCCTTAGGGGATAGAATGACTAAGTATAATCACGAAAGAAGTGAGTCAGGGGTTAGAGGCAAGTGAACTAGTATGATATTAATATCCGGAAGGGCAAGGGCATCAAAAATATGAAGGTGGAGGAACGATTAGTCTTATTGCATGTTTTCGTCAGTTGATTTCCTATATTATGCGGTGGGCATTCGGGTTGACCGATGATACCTACCAGTACGTGTGGTTGTACTGATACTATTCTTGCTATGCCTTTTTGGGCATAGTCGTGGTTGCAGGGTCAGTGATGTTCCATTGGTGAAGACGACGATAAATCTCCAGCAGCTTCTATTTTCCTTCCGCATGATGGAAGCTTTGTCTTTTCAGTATTATGTCTTACCTTGTACTCTTAGTAGCTCTAGTAACTGTTTAGACTAGATCCCTCGGGGTGTTAATTACTTTACAAGTCTTAACCTTGAATCGTGTTAAACTCTGTTTTTATAACAATATTATATGAATTTCCTTATTTCGACAGCTTTCTTAAATTTCCGCATGATTTTAACCATTGGGAATCGAGGGTTGTCCTATCTAGGTGTTAGAGTAGGTACCCGCACGACCCAGTGGGTTGGGTCGTGACAGAAATTTAGGTGGTTTTGGAGCCAAAAGGCTATTTCGACCATTTACACCGTGTCGTGCCAGTCGTGCCAAATTCGGCCGTGCCATTTAGTTTTACCGATCTATTTTATCTTTTTTTTAATATATATTATTCACCTAATGACTAATGGTAACAGTCATTATATTAATTCTCCTCTACCCAATTAACAGCCCTTGCCTTCTTCATTGTAACAGCCAATTATTGACACGTCCATTGGCCTTCTCGCAAACCCAACCATTTACCTGCTTAATTAGATAACCTCCTACCTTTCGTTTCCCCTAACAATAATTATTGTATTTAATAGTCATATTAAATTATCCGTTTTTTAATAAGGATAGTATTTAATTGTTTGTATACATATTGGAAATCAGAAATCTGCAGGTCACTATTCAGGATTGAAATTCATAAAAATATTCTACAGATTGCTAAGAAAATTAAAATTTTCATTGTGAAATCCGATCTCCAATCGTCTTTTTGAATTTATGAAAATGAAGAATATTTCATGTAAATAAGATTTGAGCAGAGTGAATCAGACAACAGTATTTTCTCAGAGTTAGATTTTTCAAAGTATTTTATCTTTTTTAAATCTCTGAAAATTAAGGTCATAACGAATTAATAGAAGAAGGGTCAAGAAGTGACGTGAAAAGTGGTTGATAGTTTGATAAAACTATTTCGCATAAAAGCTCTTCTTATTTTAAATTATTTATTCTTCCTCCAAAATAAATTCTTTTTTATTTGATCAATTTCAATTACAACAGAGAAATCGCACCAACAAATTTGTATCCATAAAACAGTACTATATACAAGGAAGAAAATGATTTAAAATTTGAGATAATTTTATTTAGTTTCTGTTTCAATTCAAGTAATTTCATGACAATTTTTGAAGTAGATAATTGAAGTAGATTAGTATACACAGAATTTTATCATTGATATATTACATGCCTAAATGTTTAGTCTTTACTCTCATATTCGAAGCTAACAAATTAAAAAATTTATAGTTGTAGTTCTTATGCTTTATAGCATCTGAGTTCTATTTTCTTTTTTATATATATTATATAAGATTTTCTTTCTTGGTACAATTATTATTTTCATAACGAATTAATAGAAGGGTCAAGAGGTGACGTGAAAAGTGGTTGATAGTTTGCTAAAACTATTGGGCATAAAAGCTCTTCTTATTTTAAATTATTTATTCTTCCTCTAAAATAAATTCTTTTTTATTTGTTTAATTTCAATTACAATAGATAAATCACACTAACAAATTTGTATCCAAAAAACAATACTATATACAAGGAAGAAAATGATTTAAAATCTGTGATAATTTTTTTTAGTTTTTGTTTCAATTCAAGTAATTTCATGACAATTTTTGAAGTAGATAATTGAAGTAGATTAGTATACGCAGAATTCTATCATTGATATATTACATGCCTAAATGCTTAGTCTTTATTCTCATGTCCGAAGCTAACAAATAAAAAATTATAGGTGTAGTTCTTATTCTTAATAGCATATTAGTTCTATCTTTTGTTTTTTTATATTATATACGATTTTCTTTCTTGATACAATTATCATTTTAAACTATATATATATATATATATATATTGTATGTGATACCCCTCTATGACATAGAAAGTGATTTATCTTAAATCTCTTTTTTTTTGAGATTTTTCCTTCATTTTTTTCATTATACAATTTGATAAATAATTAAAATTAGTTCTATCACATTAATTACATTTAATTATATCTCAGTTACAAAAAGTCTCCAATTATTTGCATTTTCTATTAGAATAACATGTCCTTTTCTTTTTTATTTTTCAATACATAATCTCCTAATTAAATGGCCTTAAAAAAAGCCTCACAAAATAAATGTTGAACTAAAGTGCACATATAGTCTTCCTTGACGTATGTGTTTTTTTCTTCTTCTTTTTTTCTCAATAAATCAAAGAGCCTTCTTTTTTATACTGTTCATTAGATACACAAATTTCTGAAGTTGGCGTGGTGAAGAAATTTATATGCATTTCATTTTTTTATCTTAAACTTTGAAATTAATGAATTTATTAGCTATGATTTGTTTTTTGCCTTCCTTTTTCAGATTTAATATGTTTTCATGTATGTGTAAATTAGTTTTAGCATGTCCTTTTGCATGTGTAAATTAGTTTTAATGTGTAAAATTTTGTGCTTGATATTAGACCTTTTTATATGTGCAAAATTGGAGAATTTGAAACTTATAGTCCTTTCTTATTAGGCAATTGTTGTAAATTATTTGTTTGGTATAAGAATAAGGTAGAATATATAGGATCTTGTTGTAAAACTTAAGAATAAAAGAACAATATAAAGATGAAGACAAGAAGAATATAAGACAAGAGGAACAATATAAGATAACTTTATTTCTTTCAAGTGTTCACCGAATCTTCAAGTCTATACAATATGAACTCTTATTCCTCTATTTATAGTGTAACATAGAGGCATACAAAAGGTTGGTCTTAAACATGACATTAATCATGAATATTATGGAGGAGGTTATGGAGGTGTAATATTATAAGAATAATGGTTATAAAAGTGGAGAGGTTATGGAGGTTATGGTTATCTTCATATTGGAGGAAAGTTATGGAGATAATGGGTGAGAGTAACTTCTTGGTATAGTGGACATCCACACTATAGTATTTTATAACACTCCCCCTAGGATGTCCATAGATAATATGCCTCGTTAAAACCTTACTAGGTAAAACCTTGTGGGAAAAAACCCTAGAGAAGGAAAGAGAGTACATATATCTTTTAATACGCTTTGAATGTTGCCTCGTTAAAAACCTTACCAGGAAAATCCAATTGTGATAAAACCATGGTTAAGGAAAGGAGTACGACGCGTATATTTCTCTCCTTGATAAAAACTTTACTTGATAGCTCGAAGACGATGCATTCCCATCTTATATCACAACTTCTCAAATATTGATGTTGGCAATCCTTATGAATAAGTTTACAAGATTATCACTTGAATTGGTCTTTTGGACGTCTATCTCACCATTTATCATGTGTGAAAAAGAATTTTGGTGAAATATTCTTTATCTGATCTCCTTTGATTGTATCCCCCCTTCAATCGAGCTATATATTGCTTTCGTATATGGTGGTTGGAATATCCTTTTCCAAAGGAAAATGACATATTTTCTGAATATGATAGATCATGATTCCAACCAAACACACTCCTGAATTACTTCATAGATCAGCATTATTTCTGCACGATTTGAAGGAGTGGTTACTAATTTTTGATTCGTTGAATGTCAAGATATTATTGTGCCTCCATATGAAAAAAAATAGCTCATTCGGGATCGAGCTTTATGCGGATCAAATAAATAATCTTCATCTACATAATCAAATTATTTTTGACTCAGAGATTGATCATTTCAATTTTATTGAAGATCTTTTTTTCTTGTCAAAGAAAATCACACATCCTCTATGTGTTGAGTCATTTGCTTTGTTAGTTTCTTGGCATAAATGAAATGATAATATGACAATCTCTTCACATAACTTTCGTTATGTATATCAAATAATCTTCTAGCATTTGCATAATCAGGAATCTTGTAAGTGCACCAATTGAACTAATACATGATATTTTTAATCATTTTCATGAGATCAAAAAAAATCTTTCTCTGTGTTAAGCAATCTCAGAACCATTGAGTACTCAATGGAATTGCTTTAAGACCTTTTAAATCCTTCAAGGATTTTCATATAACCTTCATCATCTAGTTAGACATAATAATCATTCATTATACATATTCAAGTATTTCATCTACACCACTGGAGAATATATCTTCATTTAATAATGTCACGACTTTTGTGAAAACTCATTATTCCCCGAGGCACAAACCATACCTTATATCTTACGGTTATACTTTCGCACAATGATTCATTTGTATCCCACTGGCATATATTTTGATCTATGAACTATAAGTTCAAAAACATCATTTTTAAGAGAAACAAAATTTAATTGAATAGTGCATTTTATTTGGCAACTCATTTATCTTTCTACACTATATGATCAATTTGAATTTAAGATCCTCGTAATAATTTATAGCATTGAGTGCTACTTCATATCAAAGATACCGTCGACTGTCATTTTGATTCGATTTCGATACGACATCACTTATCGAGATCTCTTCATTTCCCATCATTTTCAGGTACCTGAACCTTTGCCAAGGTTTTATAAAATGTTATGTCATAGTGCTCTTTCAAAGCACTTACCTTATTATCATGACCATTTTGATAATTTGCTCTTATCCTTCCTCAAGGAGTTTTACGTCTGAAATCGATTGGTCTATCACACTTCTGGCATACCATAGACTCTATCTTTCAAGGACTATTTATTGGAGCATTTATAACTTAATTAAAATATTGGGTCAGCAAATATATCTGGCAAATTATTTGCTACATTTTGCAAATGAATTATCTCTTGAACTTCAAGTTCATGTTTTTTTAACGAGGATCTAGATAATTCACCCCACACATAATTTCAGCTGCTAAACATATCTCCCCCTAATGTTAGGAAATCTAACATTTACCCGCAATCTCATTTAGGGATCCATCTTTGTATGTGGTGGAGCAATAAAATCATATGCGCACACATCAAAATTTTAAATGTAAATTATTTGGTTCTTGACCCTGAACTAATTGTGACGGGAGAACCTTGTTGGCTTGATGCATACATGTTAAATAAACTCATCTCATACAAAATTTTATTGGAGAGATTTGTTCTCATAATCATTGCTCTAGCTATAATTGGAGGCATACAATTTCTGCTAAACCAACCAACATTATCAACATAATTTTATAGTTTGGAAATATGCTCTTAATTTAACAGTTCGAACAAACAACCTTACAAAAACCAATTTGTAAGTTGATACAAATGCACATGTGACCATACCATAGATGCATCTATTAAATCATAATAGTGAACGGTCCACATGGAAGGTGAACATGCCCATATTCACCTTTCTATATGTTCCAAATAATTTTAGGGGATACAATCCCAATCTTAGTTGATACAGTTATTATTTTGTCATGAGATCAAGCAACAAAAGAGAATCTTGAAGAATCTTTTATTTCTTCAAACATATAGCCACATGAATTCTCAATTTCTTTTGTATCACATTTAAATCGAAACGGCCAATCAATTATGCCAATGGATATTTATTCTAGTAAGCTTCTAGTTTACTTTTGCATGTGGTTGCCCATATTTTCATTTAACAAACAAGAGAAAGATGGGTAACCTTTTATGTAAAAATGCATAATCCGTTTTGATTGTAGTAATCTAAAGATATTTAATCTTTCAATAATTTACAGTCTCAATATAATATTTTTTCTCAATTCCTTCGAAACTTAAAATTTTTCTTTTGACACTATGCGCAAGCTAAGTTAAATAATATTCAACTGTAAGGTATTTTGATATTCTTTATTAATCACCCTTGTAAAAGGCACACTGATACTCCAATATTGTTTAAATCCAATAGATTTGATGTAAATAGGTGAATTTACTACTATCTCATCTATTAAGTTTATGAAAGCAGATTATTGAATAACTTTGTATCCTCAATAACATCATATAATACGCTGACCACAAGCTCAAAACACCCCAACTGGCACCAAACCAAATCAACTAACTATGATTAAGTGATTTAATGAAGTGGAATATATATATATATACAAAAGCCCGGGCAAGCCCCGACCGAATATGTAGTACTTTATTTTTTTTAATATATGTGACACATAGAGGAGAGGCAGCTATGTTTCTAAATATTTTTGTTTTAAATTATTTTTATAAGATTTTTAACATATTTCTCAAATATTATCAGTGACACATGTGATATTTTGAGAGTTAATCTATTTTTAAAATATATTTTTACAAATATTTTAATTTGTTAATTATTGTAATTTTTTTTGTAGCACATGTGAAATTTTGTGAGTTAATCAAAAATTTTAATATATATGTTCAAATATTTGAAGTTGTTAATTTTTGTGATTTATGCGACACATGTGAAATTTTGAGAGTTAATTATTTTTTCCATATATTTTAAAAATATTTAAGTTATTAATTATTGTGATTTATGGTACTCTTAATTAACATAATTTTCAAATAATATATTTTACCCCCTTTGTCTCAATTTATGTGGCTTAGGCGAAATTTTGAAAGTTGATCCAATTTTTAATATATATTTTTAAATATTTTGAATAGTTAATTATTGTGATTTACAGTATTTTCAACATAATTTTAAAATAATATATGTTATTCCCTTAGTCAAATTTATGTGGCATTGGTGAAATTTTGAGAGTTAACTAAATTTTTATATATATTTTCTAATTATTTTAAGTTGTTGATTATTGTGATTTACAATACTGCTTTTTTCATAATTTTAAATGCATAGCATACTAATAAGGAAAGTAATACAAATAAATTAAATCTGAGAAAGAACTAAATATAAATAGAGGAAATTGTAGGAGAAAGTCAAATCGACCAATTCACTGACGGACCCTTAGCTCCTCTATTCACTCTTCTATTTATGTGGTCGGGGTGAAATTTTAAGAGTTAATCAACTTTTAAGTTGTTAACTATTGTAATTTATAGTAATATTTTTTCGTAATTTTTAAATACATAATATACTAAAAAGGAAAGTAAAATAAATATTAATATTAATTTTGCATAATTTTTAAAATACATAATATACTAAAAAGAAATAAATGAAGAAATACTAAATATAAAATAGAGGGAATTTGAGGAGAACCGGTCATTTGAGCGACTGACACTAAGCTCCTCAAATTCGCTCTTATATAGAAGAGAAATATATATGTACATATGTAACGGTCCCACCACAGTTGATATTGTCCGTAGTAGGCCTAGACACACACAACTTTAAAATGTGTCACTAGTGTATAAGACCTGGTACTTATATACCCAATATCTTCTATGTTTTGTCAATGTGAGACTTGAGGTTATAGAAGCCGCATGAAATTTACCTAGATTCAGCACAGAGGTTTACCTCGTCTTTTTACCTTGTCCACATAAACACTTTGCCCCATCTTTTTAAGAGCAACTTACAAAAATAACTATATTTTTAGGGTTAATGAATATCAATAGCTATAAGTATGTTATTTACAATAAATGACTACAATTTATATTACTTTTTTGTTGTATTTTTGTATAGTTTTTTTTTTATACATTAATAGATCTTTAAGTACAACAAACTAAATAAGGAATTGACTCTAAATATAACCCACTATCCTTACCTTACGTCCATAACGTCCATACAATGAACAACTTTCCATAATTAACTTTATAACTAAAAATTACTTATTTAAAGACATATCAGATCATATTCTTTATCAGTTTAACAAAAATGGTGATACATCATACTCAATTTTTTTGTTGTCTCCATATTTCTTATTTTGGATTCGTAAAGGTATTAATAATTTTTTTTTTTTGTTAATTCAAGTTATTGTATGCAAGCAAATTATTGAATTTGTGAATGAAGGTTAAGTATTTCGATTTTGAATAGGTGAACTACATGGCAATAGATACACTAGTTGTTAAACAAAAAATGAATACACCAATATAGAATACAATGAAGAGCAACTTTCACATATAGCAAACACAAAATTCATATTTGTATGCTATAGCAAAGTTTGCATAATTGCGCTCCATAGCAAACATAAATATGTATATTTCGCTATACATATACAAAAGAAAACAGTTGTATAATCTGTTTTGGTATACATATACAAAAGATCAATTGTATAATCTGTGTTTGTATAAAGCAAGAAAGACAAAAGAAATCTGGACAGGGAAATATCGTATTTGTATAATCATAAGTGTATATGACAAAAATATATGCATTTGTATTTGTATATATAATTTTCTCTCGCTTTATACAAACACAAACACATTTTATACATTTGCGTTTTTGTATAAAGTGAGAGAGGCGAGTGAGCGAGCGAGATCTGGGAAAGGGGAGAGAGAGGAATGAAAATATATGCATATATACAATTCTCTCTCGCTTTATACAAACACAAAGACATTTTATACATTTGCGTTTTTGTATAAAGTGAGAGAGGCGAGTGAGCGAGCGAGATCTGGGAGAGTGGCAAGCGAGATCTGGGAGAGTGGCAAGCGAGATCTGGGAGAGTGGCGAGCGAGATCTGGAAGAGGGGAGAGAGGGGAACGAAAATATATGTATATATACAATTTTCTCTCGCTTTATACAAACACAAACGCACTTTATACATTTGCGTTTGTATAAAA
>JAJOOS010023056.1:0-21025 GCA_029582725.1 Solanum chiquidenum | reverse complement strand
GGCATATAGGTGTTGCTACTCATCATCATTATGTATACCCCTAATGGGTGGGATGCACCATCACCCCCACCCCCACCCCCACCCCCACCCCCACCCCTACCCCTACCCCTACCCTCTTCAATCCTCACAATAAAAAGCCCTTCACTTCTCAACTTGATCTATTCTACTAATTTGGCTTATAGTAGAAATTTTGAATAAGTACACAGCCATGAGACCTACTTCCAAAGCATTTATTCTGTTTATTTTATTTCTCTTCTTTGTGTCATCAGGTACTTGTACTTATATATAAGGTTGTTTAGATTTTTTTTATTTTTTTTGTTGCTAAAAATGACAATTATCACCTTTAATTTTCTACTTGCATATAGCTTAAAATGTGTATGATATTGATTGATCTTGTTTTTCCTTTTGCTTTATTTATTAGGTACTGTTGAAGGCAGCTTGGGCAATGGCTTAAACCGCATTCACAAATTTCAAAAGGTATTAGAGGGTATTTGTACGATAAAAAGTCATTTTTCAAGAAAAGTATTTTATACCAAGAAAATTAGTCATATTTTTAGATAACTATACTGAACTCTTAACTTCATATCACTTGCTTTAACCAACATTTAGAAATTATCATCAATTTTAAATACTCAACAAGTTTCATCAAGACAATCTTTCAATTAGCTAATATTTAAAACTTTTATTTCTCACAGCTTATGTTTTTTCTTTTTCATTTTAATATATGTCAATATAACAAGAAAATAATACATTGCTTAGATTCATATCCTTCTTTAACCTTTGTCCTAGCCTTGGTGGATAGAGTTACCTGGTACCTGTTGCTGGTGGGAGGTGGCCAGGTAGTGGTAAAGCTAGGATTTTTAATAAGGGGTTCAAAATTTGAAAAGCTAAACACACGAACTAATCGAAGGGGGTTCAACATCTACTATATGTACATAAAAAATAATTTTAACCATGTATAAATAGTAATATTTTCCGGCGAAAGGGGTTCGGATGAACCCCCTAACACAAGGCTGGCCCTGCCCTTGTGGCCAGGGGCTTATACAGGAGGGGGTTACCGGGTTCACGTGAACCCATGGCACCCTCCCGAAATAATATATAATAGTGTTATATTTTTAAAAAAATATTTCAATATAGATGTGTGACCCCACTCTCGAAGTATCATATAATGTCGTACGATGAAGATTTGGTGCACCTCTCTAGGTAAGGTTAGAAATTTGAATCTTTTATCCATCTTGTTTTAGTTTTCTTTCTAAGATTTTGTAACTGGTGTGGAAAGATAAAAGTTAATTTTGGACTTATAATTTTAAAATTTTAATGATTTTCTGTAAAAAGAACCTAAATAGTCAAATTTATATCTTAGATCTACCTTTTCGTAATAGTGCACCCATCATCAATAAATCTTGGATACGCCTCTGATGGCAGGTATCACGTGGAATTAGTCCAGGTGCACGAAAGCTGGCTCGGACACCACAATCATAAAAGAAAATCCTTCTTTAACCTTTATATCGTTAGAGTGCATATATATATATATATATATAAACCAAATCTTAGGTCAATCATTTACAACTCAAGTAATTAAATGTCATTTGACTAATTATAATTAAACTTTTGTTGCAAAATTTGATCAGAGGGTGAGAGAAATACCAAGAAAGTTGATGGTGGTGGATGCAGTGTTAGATTATGACTATGCAGGACCTAATCCCAGGCATGATCCCACTAGAAAGAGAGGTGGCAATCACCCTTGAAGAAACTTTGCATACCGTGGTTCAGAAGAATCAGTAGTTTTGATTCAAATTCTATATATTTATATTAAGAAACCACGTAAAATATGTATAAATAATTTGTCAAGAACCTACTAAGTTGCGTTTTCTAGAATTCAGAGCCCATAAATTCAATATCTTTATTCCTCCTATGAGTGTGTAGAGATTTTGTTTACAATATTGTTGCCTCAGGGCATAATAAGAATTGCAAGTCTCTTGATGAGATGTTGCTTGAGTTTTGGCTTGTGCCTCTCTGTTATGTAAGCTAGATAGTATTATATGTTATCACTATTATGTTGTTTGAGTTTTGAAATAGTGAAATAAAAAAGTTGATTAGAATTGTTTGTACAATTTTTACATTTTCGAAGGGAGGGAGTTTTGGAGCAACGATAAAGTTGTTTCTGTATGACCTATACATCATGAGTTTGTGTTGTTGAATCAGCCAAAGGAATTATGGGTGTACCTTCTCATAGGTGTAGCGTAATTATTGGTAAAGTAATCAGTTAAATGATTGATATTTCACTTGCAATTACAATTCTTTTGCCTAAATGGAACAAATCTAGCATGCAAATTCTTAAGTTATTTCAGTGGGTTCAGAAATCACACGGATTTTTTAAGTTGCATACATATTTACTCAAGAAGAAAACTTTTTTTCATTATTGATAATTTTTAATACCATAATATGATTATGTACAGGTAAATCCAAGTGATTCTCCAAGAACAATTAAATTACACGTAATTAATCCAAACCAACCGACTTTTACCTCCATACATGAATGACTGGAGTTATGTTGCGTCAAGGGGTTCAATTGGATCCTCGTTGTTAGGAAATTATGATGTGTAAATAGGGTAAAAGTACACTATTTTTTTTTTTATATATAAAGCATTAAAATGAGAATTATCATTATAAGGGTGTCATATTTTCTATACAAATATATATTTTTGGTGGCCAAGATCATTTGAATTATATATTAAAGTTGTTATCACAGACCCTTTGTTAGTTCCCTAATCATTCCACATTTCACCGGTTAAATTTGGAATTTTCCATATTTTTAGAATATACTATCTAAAAAACTACATAACTTAATTACCTTGACAAGCAAATGTACAAGGTATAATTGAAGCTTTATGCTCCTTTTCATACAAAAATACTATATACAATTAACTAATATTACTATCAAACTTCTAAGGGAAAATCATTGTTGATAGCCATATTCCAATTGACACAAAACTGATTGTCACTAAAGCTTGTCCCAGTTCCAACACAACATTCTGTTTCTTTACTGGTAAATTTCGCCAATCCGTCCTCCTGTCGATATATCGAAACAAATATAAAGAAAATATATAATCACGATAATATATAGTGCTAAATTGTTAGGGAAAAAAAGTATAATAGAAAAATCTTGTGGATATGTAGACCGCAGTATAAGTACTAAAAGAATGTCAAACTTTGGACAAAAATATAAGAAAAAAAGAAGCTCAGCCACTATAACTTAATGACCTTTTCTAATGGTGTGTAATCACATTATGTCTTCATCAAAAACTTTATTGTATTGACTTTCTTGTAGTTGATAATGATGATCAAAAGGAATTTCTCAGCTAAATAAGTTTGACTATATATCAAGGGTTCATCTGGTCTCTTTTGGCTGGAAAATTACACTGTATATATAAAGGTCATTAATTATTTTTCATGTATAGATGTTGAATCCCTTTGGTTTTTTCATGTTTCTACTTCTTTATACTTTGAATTCCGTTGGTGAAAATCCTAGTCCGGCTACCTTTACTCAGAGGGTACAAAGAACTATCTAGCCTTAAAAGAAACTATTATTTTCATTCTCAAGTCACCTACCAACACCTTAAGTTTCTGAAATTATCAGTAAAAGTACATTGGTTGCAAAAGGTAAAGTGCATACCCCAAATCAGCTATGACAATGCTGACATTATCTTGTGTCCGTCGATCCTGAAATGCAAGATCAAAGAGCTAAGTATATATACTTGTGTGCGCGTTTGGAGATTGTTAAGTACAGAATGCAGAAATTTTTCTTACCAAGGCTAACCGTGCAAGAGCTTCACAGGCTATCTGTTAGGGGGAAAAAAGAGGCAAGTTATATATGGTGCTACAACATTGCACCAAAGCTAATTAGGCAGATGATATTTCTTACCTGAACATTGCCATGCTCTCGAAGCTGGTTCCTAACGAAATTTACTATTTCATCACTAAAAAAGTAAGACGAAAAACTCTAATGAGATTATGATCTTTAGAAGATTCAATTGGATGTAGTGTCTAATAATCCTTTTTTTCCAGACCTTTTCATGTAATCCCATAATCCATCAGATGCTAATACTACAAATTCGGTATCTGATCCAAGATTCACCTGTAAAACATCTGGAGATGCTATAACCAAGTCTCCCCTGAACTGAATCCTAGTAAAGTAAACAGAAACAAAGATTTTACTTGCAAGAAGTCATAATGATGTACTCTACGGTTTACTTAGTCGAGTTCCCTATTTCAAACTACCAAGGCAAATACGCTATATAAATGTCACAATTAAAATCTTGAACATGAGAATAGACAGCCTTGTACTTCTAGGTGATGCATGAGCTAATGCAGCCTTATCATGAGTAGGATTTGCAGCTCAAGCAAGAAATGGAAATTACCGAGAAATGAACTTTTCAGACCATCTGCCTTCTTTAACCCCTTTCTCCAGCATCCTAGTAAGCAATGATCAGAAAAAAACGCGTTATTTTATTTTCCAGGGCAACCAAGAAATGCAAATGAATAGAGCATATGCTTCCTATCAGTTTAACAGAAAATCAGAAAGAATGTACTCTATCTTCTTCGTCTTAAATCTCATATCGCCAAAAGCACGGGATACTGAAATATCATTACAAATTCTTCCATTGACAATCTGCAGACAAATTATACATCCAATGTCAACACACACGCTGAATAATGTTCATCCTGAAAGCAACAGTACTGGACTCGTAATTTGCTCTTTCTCAAATACTCTCTCCGTTTCAATTTGTTTGTCTTACTTTTCTTTTTAATCCGTTTCGAATATAATGTTTCTCTCCTTCGTTGGCAACTCTTTAGTTTCATCTTTCCACATGTCATAGATTAGTTATTTTGACCCGTATTTCAAGAAAGAATTCTGAATAGATGTAGATAAATAAAACAATCGACTATTCTAGGGGACGCTGGGAGGGGTCTAAGTGTAGGAAACACACCCATCCACCTGCTTCATTTATTCTTCTGATTTCTTGGAGAGAAACCTTGTTGTTTCCATAGGGCCTGTGTGAATTGGTTAGTATCTCTCCTTTTCCAGATCGGGACAACACCTGCATTAACATTTGGGGAGTCCGATGGTTAAAAAAAACACCTATCCATCTCGAAGAACATATCAACAATAAGCATTTCATTGTCAGCAGGAAATGAATGCTCATTTACCACAGATGAATCTCCAACATGCGCGATAATCAGTGCATCATTCCCAACAAATACAGCAGTAGCTGTCGCACCAGATTCATCTTCCTTCTCGCTACTCTCAAGCCTTTTCCAAAAAGAAACAGCATCTAAACCTCCATACAGAATACAATATGAAACTACATGGATTCTTTTTTTTTTCATTTACATGCTGCAGTAGCTTACCGGTTCAAGAGTTTCCTATCCGCATTTTCAAAAGCTTCTTGTAGTGCCTTCCTGATTGCATTTAGGTCCTTTTTGTTCAATAGCAGCCCACCTTGTAATGCTGTAACACATTCTTTATACAGCTCTTCCCTATTAATAGTACATCCGTTATCCAACTATGCAGAACTTCCAAAGTAAATCTTTCTTTAAGACGCACAGAAACTACATAAATTTCTTTATCTAGTAAAAGACACTCTAAAAAAAAGGAACTTTGTAACTTACGTTGAATCATATAATCCTTCATATGAAAGAATCACTTACTTAATCATGTCTTTAACACACACACCTCATGTGCGGGTCTGATTCTTTCTTTATCTGTCAGCTTTGATATCACATTGAATTGTGTGATCATCTCAATTAAAAAGGCCTAAAGCTTAAGACTTTCAGACGAGAGTACAGTCACACAATTCAATAGCTCAACAACGAAAGGGCCAACTACATATGAGACAATTATTGATTTTTGACATACCTAAGGAACTTGACAGAGGAGAAGCCAGCATGGCCATCAAAAACAGCAGCATAAGTGAAGCCATCAAGATCATCCGATTGAACGATGACAGCATCATCTTCCATCTCTTCACGCGGACCTTGGACCATAGTTGAACCCCATCTGATGCCAGAAACACTGGTAAAAGGAGCTGGCGCGTCAAGTGCAATTGCAGAGCAGCATCTTCCTCTGCCCTCTCCACCTCCACCTCCTCCAAGAGGCTTCTGTATTATACTCTTTTTGGCAGTAATTTTGTAGCTGCAAATTTTGTTTAAAAGAACTTTTTGCAAGTGGGGACTAGATAAGGCCATTGATGAAATATGGGGGAGTCTTGGTTCTCACCAGACTGAAGTTAGTGTAAGATCTTCCCCCAGTCAGCAGAAATTTGCTTGGTTAAGGTTAACCAAGGATAAGAAGACTTGGAAGGCAGAATCCATAACTGATTTTTAACCAATTATTGACCACTTGTTGGGTGCTTTTGTTGATTCTGGGCCAGAGAATTTGGGCTGTAAACTTTCTTAAGAAAAGCCCGTGGAACTTTCAGAAGCTATATGCATCAAGTAGTGGCCCTCTATGATTGAGTAATTGTGCCACGACATTGTTTAAAGTTTAAGTAATTAAAAAAGTGGCACTTTGTTTATGTATACAAAATATGCTTAACACAATGATCAACTAGTAATCTGTCTTAAAAAAGGAAATTAGCTAGTATGGAAATGAAAATGTATCTGAAAACAGAATGAAAAATGTTTGTTAACTACTGTACTTCTTTTTGCGATGAATAATTAACCACTAATTAAATACAGAAACAGACCCTCTTCTACCTTTAAAAAGAGTTTTTTTTTACCTCTCATATTTTGGCATTAAATCCCTCAGGTGAAAGTGTATATACTAGAGAAGAAGTGCTCTATATGAATACATAAAGTATAGCTAACTAATGATCTATAGTAGTTCGTCTTTCAAGTATCCAGGGCCTGGCTTGAAGGGGTCAGAGTCCATGTATGCTTCTGCGCGATAAACTCCAGCATCATTCATACGATTACTAAGCACGTGAAGGATAGCTTTCTTCGCACCATATTCATCTCGGTTGTTCTCAACATACTGTTTGGCCTCTGCTGCGATCTCATTGACAAAATCAAATCGGTTGTCCTCGTTCAGTAATAATCTATGAATGTCCATTGTCAATAGTTTACCCCCATCCCTTATCTTCCTCACTTGCTCCTCAAGGAACGGAATCCTTTCCATTTTGGCATCTAATCTCTCGTCCTTTTTCGTCTGAAACCAAAATTAGAATAACTAAATATACTACCAAGCCCAACAAGCAGGCTATAAATATAATGGATAACAAGTTTTCAGCATGATTCAAAACAAACATTAACGATAAAGACTAGATTCTTTTCTCGCCCTTCCACCATCATATTTGAAAGAGAAATACGAAAGGCTAGAAGTTTTTAAATCCTAATCTGTAAAGGTACAAAGTTTTACAAATGACAAGTCAACCACTGTGGAATTATTTTTCCTACAGAATAATCAGTATACCCCTCTCCGTAAGTATGCAATCTAGTCACAATCGTGTTAACCATTATCAAGGAGTAGTACTGTTGTGTTTATCTTATGGGGGCTTGGAAGAAGTTAATGTTTTGCCTAGAGAATACCAGCTAAGAAAAGCTACATAACACACTTGCACATAAAAGCTTAGAGATGTTGGAACTAAAGATTCCATCCTCCATCCTTAGTTCCTTACAAGGATTGAAGTCCACCAACCAAGAGTACACATAGAGATAAAGCCCTGAGTAAGGGGTCCATCAATAGTCACTGACTGGAAAAACACATAACAAATTCCATGCTCATGTTTGAATTGCTGAGAGTTCATCTATTACTTAAAGAAAATTCAAAAGTTATAACATACAGGTTATCTCGAGTTCCATAATTTTGATTATACTGAATACTGATTATTTTGAAGTCAAAATAGTCAAAGTAATTATTTAACTTAATATATATAGTAAGCGAGCTGTTAGCTTTTAGAGTTAGTTTCATGGATTAGTAATAACTCAGTGTTATCACTACAAAGCTTAGATACACAGGTTTTCAAACATAAGAAAATATCTATTTCTCCATAACTTTCTCTGAGCTAACCTTTTTTTTCATCAACTCAAATTCTCTATTCTAGAACTATAAAGATGTTTGATTAGGCAATAAACCCAGCTGTTCACCATCGAAGCATGCCTTCAAGGTTAAATACACTCTATTCCTAGTCAGACCATAGAAGATCACCAAATGTTGGTGGATCCACTAGAGATGATTCACTTTATGAAGTGAGAAAAACCAAGAGATGAAGGCTAATTTGCAGAGGAAAGAAAATATAAAAAACCCCAAAGTTGTACAATAAAGCTTGATGGACAAAAGGAAAATTTTAGCAAAGGCTGAAACAACTACAAGTTTGTCTCAAGAACCTAGCCTTGACAAATATGGGTAAAAAAGTTTGGGGACGTTTGGTTTATAATGCAAGAATCCTTTATGATGTGATCAATAATGAAATAATTGTTATGCAGTGATTATTAGTAATGAAAAGATTGTCACAAATGAGTTACTTAGTCTAAAAGGGAAGTTTATCTTTAAATAGTTTAATCTCTACATTGCTACTACATGTGCTATTATTTTACATTCTATCAAGCATAAAATAATATTAAATTCATGCATAACTTAATTCAGGTATTATTTAGTACTGCCAACCAAATGTTGCATTTTATTTATGCAGCGATAATTTTTTCCGTATAGGCCTGACCATACACTATATTATCCGATGGACCGATGCAAGATTTATGCTGAGATCAATTGTTCCTATACCATCAGCCAAAGGACCCCTTAAAAGTATCATTATTCCATGAACAACCAGGAAATAACAAATAAAACTGGAATGACATAAAGAAGATTAGCATGCCTATGGGTAAGGCTGACATGCACAAATCAAGAAATAACAAATAAAATCTTAAACTATGGGGAATATGCTAGCTTTCACTCTTTACTAAGGGGCCTCATATGAAAACCTAATAGCAGGTAAAAACGCGAGACAGAACCATCTACCAAGGAATGACTTGTACTTTTAATTCAGATTGCTGCTCAAAAATGATATACAGATGGTAAAACATTTTGCCTTTGCAGCAACCACAAAACCAGAATATCGGAGTATGGACATGATCAACTGTAAAAAGAACCCAGTCAGAACTTAGCCGCAAACATACAAAGAAAGCCCTATTAAATCAGAAGCCTTAACCATGACATCTCGAGCCACAGATACTCGGGATATAGTGTTCAACCTAAATCATTTGGACATACAACTAAGTCAGGATAACAGTACACTCTCCAAACTTGGTATTATCTACTTGCAGGGTCCAAACAAGATCAACACGTAAATGCAATACAGTGAAATCATCATTTCCCCTGCCATCAATTTCTAGTGGGTCAGGTTTTGCATTAGCATCCGGAGAGAAGTGATGTACTGACAGAAAGCTTGAACCCCTGATGTGGGAGATCTGTTAGGTTTCAATATCTATCACTTTGCCTACAGTGGTTTGTAGTTAATGAATACATAAAGCCCAAGCAAAGAGGAAAGATGGCTAGCTTGATATGCAACATAAAGTGGGTAAAAGGGTCTGATTCGGATCAAATGTGGATATCATCCCTCTTCTAAAGACGATACAATCAAGCTCAAGTAACAATTCTAAGAATTCAAAATCTAATAAACCAAGAAACTTATCGTGCAGATCAAGGCACCCAAAATGACAAAAAAAATATAAGTCCAAACTTTAAAACGAAAACAACAAGCAAAATGAAGAAAAGTATTTTCAGCCTACAATAATAGATCAAGCATAGTCTAATATGTCTACCACAAATATGGTTTTCACTAGCGTTCTACTAAATACACTAACTGTGTAAAAAGTATTTATGCAATGCAATCACTAAAAGCTAACTACAAGTAATTGTCTATGCCTATGACTCTATAGTAAGCATGACTTGATGTAAGTAACCTGCCAAAATCAGTGAAACTGACTACAAAAATGTACTGTGCATATAGCTTAAATCCTTTCAACTATAAGGCAAGCACAATACTTACGAAACGATCCTACTCTTATATCTAATTACGGTAATTTCAATGGTGCACAGCGAAAAATAACATTAAAAACAAACAAAATGAAACGAGCAGGAAAACGCAAGAATAAGAATTCCTGAGCTTACCAATTTTCTTCGCCTCCATATTCGCCTTTCTCCACGGCCTTCATTTTTAGAATTCGACGCACTCTGTACACCAAACTAAAACAAAAGTTACAAACACTTGTGCAAAAAAAAATATTACAACTGAAAATAAACTAGCGACGGCAACGAAGAGCTGTCACCTGCGCCCGAATGGAGAAGTTCACGCGTTTTGTATTTTCAAATGCTGCAATTCTCTGCATTGAAGACAAATTATCATTCTCCGGATTTACAAATTAAGAACGGAGACCTCAAACTGGAAACCGGCGAATATAAAACAGAGTAAAAATAGAACGAGAAGCTTACGGGGAAAGTTTGTAGTGTTGAAAAGCTACTGAAAGTTAGGGTTGATGCTGCCATTGTTTTTCGCCCTTCGATTGAGCTCTTCTCCCTCTGATGAAAGGGGATAACGCAAATGATATCCTACTGTTGTTTTTTCAACTTTGCAAGTTAATTTATTGGCAGTTAGACCCCTGATGTTTGAAAAATGTTCCACTTATGCCTTGGTTATTCAGGGAGCAAAGGGTCAAATATACCCTTGTACTATATGAAATAGTTTAAATATATTCTTAGTTATATTTTTGGGCTAAATATATCCTTTTCGTTATATTTTTGGGCTAAATATATCATTATGACTAATAGATGACAAGTGGACAACTCAAATTAAGTGAACTATTCAATTTTAAATAAAGCAAATTCGGACCCGCTCTCCTCAATAACTTGACCCGATCTAATATGTAAAATTAATCCACCCAATTTGTCTTTCAAACAAAAAAATCTAATGGGCGATTGAGTTCTTCCTCTCCAAAAATGTCTGCAACTTGGAGCCTCTTCATCGCAAAGATTTTTGCTCAAAGGTATGATTTCTTTTCTTCTTCAAACTTTATAGCTGGTATGATTTATTTTCTTCTTCAAACCTTATAGCCTAAGATTTTAAGTATGATTCAAATTTTGTCTAGGGTTGTTTTTTTTGTATAGTTTCTTTCCTTGATTGGAGTTTCATAGTCTAGGATTAATTTTGGGTATGATTTCTTTTCTTGCTTTAAATTTCATAACCTAAGGTTTTGGATATGGTGTCTTTTCTTGCTTCAAGCTTCATATATAGCCTAGATTTTTGGGTATTGATTCAAATTCGAGATAATATGTTTATATATATTATGTTGGTTACTGTCTTGATTTGGTTTCGAATTTATTTGCCCGAGTACTCTTGATTTGTGATCCCAAATAATTTAGAAATTATTCTTATTTGTGTATGAAAATATGTTAAGTTTTTATCTTCTTTATTCTTCAACAATTAATCTCTTTCATATATTATATTCTTCTACAATCATGAAATGTGGTCCCTTTTGTATTTTTTTATTCTTCAACACTCATAAAATATGGTATCTTTCACATTTTCTATTCTTTTACAATCACGAAATGGGTCAATTTTTAATTCTATAATTATAAAGTATCATTTCTTTTTGTTTTTTAGTCAGTTTCTTTAATTTGTTGTGGGGATGATCAAATATTAAGTATTTACACCGGAGTCTGCTCTGTTGAACTGCTTTATAAATAGCCATGAATTTTTGTGGTTTAATTTTACATAAAAATTTAACCTTTCCAGATGGTATATCAATATTATACCAAAAACTATTGTTCATGTTGATGTTTGAACCAAACTAAAATGCTTCCTACTTTTGTGTCTAAATTGAGGCTAAATATGTTAACTTAATACAAGTATTTATGAAATAACAGTGGTTCTTTTTAGAGTGGATAGAAATAGTGTCTATTGTTAAGTTTTAGTTGCAAAAGTTTGGATGTATTAAGAGTAACATTTTATTCAAGACAGAGTGAGTTTGTGATTGAATTAATGCAAGCAAGTTAAATATTTTCAGGCACTAAAATGGTTAATGTTGACATATATTTCAACTATGGAGGTGAATGGATTAGAGAGCCTATAGTCTTGTACAAGAAGAAGTCGTACAACTTATGGAGAGGGTATGATTCAGACTTTCTTTCTTTTATTGATATCGTCAGTGAGTACACTACTCGATTTGGATTTGTAGGTGTGCAACAGTTAATTGTAAAGGGTTATTGTGGAAGATATTATGAAATAGAAGGAGATACTGAAATTAGGAAACTACTATCTCTTGTGTCCAATGAGTTCTTTATAATAAATATGTTTGTTGTAGAAGAGTGTGAACTATTTGTATCTGTTCCTAATATTGCTCAATATGGTGAATCACTTTTCTCATTAGTTACTGAAATTGGTACTGATTGTAGTGAGATTGAAAGTGAAGTTGTGAATGATTCTTCAGAATATTAGAGGCTTTTGCTACTGAAAAAAAAAGAGAAATATTTGAGGACTTGCATGATTATTTAGAGTTGTATAAGGGTATGTCTTTCAAGGATATACCAGAAGCAATACAATGCATCAGACTTTATGCATTAGGCAAGAAGATAAAGTTAACCGTAGTTAAAAGTGACAGGTCCAGATTGAGGTTTACATGTAGTGAAGGGGCATGCCCATTTGTATGTCATATTTTTGGGGATGCTCATACTCCTGGGGTGAGGATTAAGACTCTAAATGATAATCATACATGTTGGCCAACATTTGATAATCATGTGGTTGATTACTCTATCATAGCTCAATATTTTAAGAAAAAGTTACAAGAAAATTCAAAATTTAAGATCAAGGAACTGAGGGCTAGTTTGCACAATGCTTTTAAGTTAAAAGCTAGCTAAGAAAAGTGCAAAAGAGCTAAAAGAATGATTTTGGAAACTTTTGAAGGTGATTTTACTGATGGTTATAACAAACTTGAGGCTTATGCCGTTGAACGGAAGGAATCTAAGTTTTGATTAATTTATCTAAGGAAGCACTTGCTTAAGGAAAAAGAAAATTTCTTAGAATGTATATTTGCTTCAAGGCAATGGAGATGGGTTTTAAGGAAGGGTTGAGACCATTTATTGGATTAAATGACACATTTCTTAGAAGGTAAAGCCAAAAGACAGTTACTAGTTGTTGTTAGTCAAGACAATATGAAACACTTTTATCCTTTAGCTTGGGTGATTGTGGATAAAGAGACCAAAAGGACTTGGAATTGATTTTTGGAGCTACTTCAACATTCACTAGAACTCCAAAATGGAGAAGGCATAACCTTTATGTCAGACATGCAAAAGATATATTATCTAATTTCATTTCTATTCATTTTTTCTTTTTCAGTTATGTTTTTGCATTTTCAACAGTCAATTGTTTACCTTTAACATGCAGGGATTACTGGATGCAATAAAGATGGTGTTCCCTCAAGCACATAATAGATATTGTGTGAGACACATTGAGGCTAATTGGTGCAAAAGAAATGGTAAAGATGTGTTGAAAAAACAACTTTGGTGGAGTGCATGGTGCATTTATGAAGAAGACTTTCAAGATCCTCTAAGTCAATTGAAACAAATGAATTTACCTGCCGGAGAGGATTTGCTAGAGTATCCTCCCAAAAGTTGGTGCAGAGCCTATTTTGATACCGTGTGTAAGAATCCAGCAGTTGAAAACAATATAACTGAGTCATTTAATTCTTGGATACTAGAAGAAAGGTTCAAGCCCATCATTGGGATGTTGGAAGATATAAGAATTAAAGTAATGAATCGATTGGGGGAACAAGAAGATTATGTGATGAAATGGACTAGTGAATTTAGTCCTAAAAGCTTGAAGTTGTACAATGAATATCTGAAGATAGCTCAAATTTGTAGGGTTGACTGTAATGGAGATAATGGATATGAGGTAACTGAGGGGGATGATAAACACATAGTCAATTTAAGGGTGAAAAGGTGCACTTGTAGGGCATGGGATTTTGAAGGAATTCCATGTCCTCATACAATTAAAGCCTTGTTGCATGAAAGAATCAATCATTTAACTGAAATGAATTGGTATCACAACAAAGAGGCATTTCTACTAACTTACAAGCATAAGTTGCAACCTGTGAGGGAAGAATTTTTGTGAAAAATTGACCCTCTTCAAGCAATAGAGCCACCAGAGTTTGTCAAGCTTGCTGGCAGGCCTAGAACTAAGAGAGTTAGATAGAAAGATGAAGCACTTAAGAGGCAAGGTGAGTGGGATGTGTCAAGAAAAGATAGAGCAATGACATGTAGCAATTGTGGAGAGCCAAATCATAACGTTAGAGGCTGTGACAAGGTATTTTATTAAATAGTTTAATTAACAGTTGTATGGAGTATTTATATTTTCTAACTTTTTGCTTGTCACAGTCAAAAAATAAAAAAATGCTTGCTACGAAAAAGGGAAAGAAAAAGCAGCGTAAAAGAGGTTTAGTCGATGAGGGAGAACTTCTCAAACTGAAGAGAGCATAAACCTAACAGCCCCTCAAGAAACACAAAACAGTCAAAGTAACATGTTCTCTGACTATGAACATGATGAAGATCCTTGTCTACATCCTACAGTTATTTTAGAGACTCTTACTAAGCTTCAAATGAGACAACAACAATATATAGCAACAGGGAGAAGGGTAATAAGCTTCAAAAGTGACCACAATGGTATAAGTGATCCAACAAATCTTTCAATACAACCAAAAATCTTAACTTAGAAAGGTAAAGAAGCAATTACGATCAATCAACTGGAAGTTCAAAGTTAAGAAAGAATTGCAAAGTTGAAGCCAAAAAGGGACAATATCAGTTTGGTTAACTTTTGTTAAGTTTGTGGACAATTTAATTTGATAATGTAACTATTGTTTAAACAATACTTTTGGGAAAATAGCTTTTGCAAAGTTGGGAATGTCGCATCAGAACTTAGGTTGTATAAGTTTTTGGGGTTATATTGTGACATCCAAACGATATTTGATTTCATGTTATTTTGTGTTGCATTGGCAGTTTTGTATGTTGAGTATTATGTTAAGTTTTCTAAAATTTTGATTGAAATCTACAGTATTTTGTGTTGAATTGTGCAGTCTAGTTTGTTGAAATATTATGTCTAGTTTTCTGAATTTTGGTCGAGATCGACAGTTTGTGCAGTTTTACTTGGTTTGTTATATTTGGTAGTTGCACTCTTATAAGAAATGTTGCTGCACTTTAAGGCTAATTGTTGCTGCATTTTGATGCCAGCATTGTTGTACTTTTGAGGCAAATCACTGCTATTAGTTGTAGTGGCACTAATCTGCTTCTTGAGCATCTGTATTGGATACGTCATGCTCGAGTCCAAGAAGAAGAAGGAATGATAAGGCTATGGCAAGTCCATTTTTTGCTCTATCGAATTCATGATAATTGATAATGTTTTCTTGATATCTTTTTAGCGCTTCTCGTTTTAAATAGCCGATGTCATAGATCACATAGATTTTTCTGTATTCTTGAGTTCCTATGAGTTTCCTAGCTGATTTTTTTTTATAAAATTTTCAAAGAACACTTGCTGTTACAGCAAGCTTATCAATGATAATAATATTTTTGAAATTACATAACCAACATAACAGGGGAACATTACCATGAGTTAAGCTTGATTATCAACAAATATTACAAGAAAATCAAGAAAAAATTCATGAGTTGAGCTTGATTATCAACTGTACATTACAAAACAAATCAGGAGACTTCACCTAACATTACACAAGTTCACTAATTCATCACTTCATTACCCGCAAGGCAACAGACCCAATAAAAAGAGCACACAAAATCATAATTACGTCTTCATCTTCTTCACTTTATCTTCCAATAACCTTGATTTGTTTATTTCAAAATTGGTTGAAGCCTTCATTGCATCCATTTTTTCCTTCAAGTTATCTCTTTCAATCTTAATTGCACCCAACGTCATGTTCAAAGTATCAACTTTAATCGTAGCCGCATTTAATTGAGTCTTTAAATTATTACCACCGTTCTATCTGAAAACAAGTTGCCGTGCCACTCCCAGTAGCCACATGAATTTTTATGTGAAGCGTAATCAAAACAACTTCAATTGAATGAGAAAAGAAATCATACCTTTGAGCAAAAATCTTTGCGATGAAAAGGCTCCAAGTTGCAGACATTGCTGGAGAGGAAGAACTCAATCGCCCATTAAGTTTTTTTTGTTTGAATGACAAATTGGGTGGGTTAATTTTAAAAATTAGGTCGGGTCAGGTTATTGGGACGGGGCGGGTCCGAATTTGCTTTATTTAAAATTGAATAGTTCACTTAATCTTAGTCGTCCACTTGTCATATGTTAGTCATAAGGGTATATTTAGCCCGAAAGTATAACTAGGAGTATATTTAAACTATTTTATATAGTACAAGGGTATATTTGGCCCTTTGCCGTTCATGGAGTGATCATTTGTTTCTTGATTTTCGGAATTTTAAAGCAGTTTCGCAAATATAACATCCTGCAAGCTCTCTTTTTGCAATACTCCCTCCTCTTTCAATTTTAGCAACAACAACAAAAAAAACTATAATCATTTTAAGCATTCAAGACATTAGTTATCAAGTATTTAAATATTTTTATATTAATTTTTTTTTAATAGTGCTCAATTTTTAATAAACAATTAATTAAATAAAGGTAATTTGGTAAATAATATCTTTTATTTAATGAGCATGAAAAGAACTAAAACAATACTTACTTTGAGAAGAAGAAAGTACATTATAATTGTACATGTATATCTTTTAAAAATAAAAGTCGGAATACATATGAAAATATCAATTATATATGAATGTATGTGAAGTGTATGTTATAGCCCCGTCCTCCACCATAGACGTCGTCACCATAGCCCTCAAAAAATTTACTATCAACCATAGTTGTCGACTTGTCGTCACCATAGCCCCGTCCTCCACCATAGCCGTCGTCACCTTCAAATCCTCTTAATCCAATAAAAAAAATTCAGAACTGTTTTTTTTTAAGTTTAGCAAATTACATATACATAAAAATTAATCAATACATTAACCTACAAAATATGAACTATTTATAATTTTAGATATCAACAAAATCATGACTACATAATCATCTAAGCAAAACATGGAGAAAGGAGGAAGGAGAGGTGATTCGTTTTTTATTTTAAATATGATTTGTTAGATATATTTTTCAATAAGAAAAAGAGAATGGAAGAAGAAACAGAGTAGTCAACGTATGAGTCTCTATTTTTTTCCGGTAAATAAGATCGCAGTATCCAACATACTTAAAGAAAATGGAGAAGGAAATCGTAATGGTGTTTTCCCAGTTGAATACAATAAAGGTGACGGAGAGGGAGAAGAAGAGGAGGCAGAATAAAAGAAAAGGGGGGATGGTGGTGGTGGCAACATCGACGGCAACAATGGAGATGATATTGATTTTGGAAGAAGAAGAAGAAGAAGAAGAAGAAGGAAGAGATTTTAAAAAACAAACTAAATATACGTTCTGACGCGCTGAATGAATGTGTATTACACCTTCCTTGCCATGTCAGCGAAAAGTGTCAAATATGTACTTATTCTGAATAATAGAAGTGTTCAATAGGTACTACTCCTAGTTGAAGTGTCTAAATGATTTATACGGACAACTTTAAGGGGCCGCAGATGACTTAATCATAAGCATACAAATTAAAATGGCTTAAGTCATCGGCGGCCCCTTACAGTTGTCCGCATAATTCATTTAGACACATCAACTAAGACTAGTACCTATTGAACACTTTTACCTATTCAAAAATTATTCCTATTAGGCATTTTTTGATAATCAGCAAAAAATATGAAGAGTGTGCGATACACTTGCGGTGACATGGCAAAACGACTAATTAAAAATTAACATGTGCCACTGGGACCCGAAAATTATAAAAAAAAAAATTGTTTAAAATTATTTCAAATACATTTTATATCTAATTTTTTTAAAAAGAAAAAAGAAAAAAAATGAAAATGTCAACCTATTCTACCCAACCCCACCCCTACCCAACCCCCTTTCATGTTCATCTTCTTCCCAAAACACATTCTCTCTCAAATCACAAAACCTACCCTTTCATCTTCTTCCCAAAACACATTCTTTTTCAATCATAAAACCTAATTTCTTTTCAAATAACTTGAAGATTAACTTTTAAAATATATATATATATATATATATTTATTTTCATACTAAGAGTGAAGAAGAAAGAAAAATTTTCTGGCGGTTATTCAAATTTTCGAATATCATTTTTGATAAATTTAATGGGTTTATATATGAGTAAAAATATTTGTTCAAAAATTGTGATAAATAAATATCAGCTAACTTTTTTTATACGTAAAAATCACTTATCTTGTTTCTTCTTCTTCATATTTGTTTCATTATTTTTATGAGATTTGAAATAAATCATACAAAAGAAAGCCTTTCTTTCAAATGTGAATCGTATGATTTCTTCATAGTTGATTAAGGCTGGCAAACGGACAGGTTTTTGACCGGTCCGGTCCGGTTCCCATATCGGTAAGTAACTGGTCTTAAGGGTATCGGAACCGGTATCGAAACGGAACCCGGTTTTTTATCTGGTTGATCCGGTTCAGTAAGAACCGGTTCCGGTCCGGTTGAACCGGTTCAACAATCTTTTTTTTT
The DNA here is from genome assembly GCA_029582725.1 of Solanum chiquidenum. NCBI lineage: Eukaryota > Viridiplantae > Streptophyta > Magnoliopsida > Solanales > Solanaceae > Solanum > Solanum chiquidenum. The sequence goes on along the minus strand of JAJOOS010023056.1, from coordinate 2,354 downwards.
TTTAAGTGAACGTTTAAACTGAGCCATTGGGCTGGGGCCCAAAACGGCTCAAAACAGCCCCCCACCCCTCTCTAACCCCTTAACACTATAAATATATACCCATATTCTTTTATTTAAACCACAAATTCACAAATTATCTCATTAACATCTTACAAAATCTTTCAATTTTCAATCTCTCATAAATTCATAATTATGATTTTGTGATATTGGCTTGGAGTTCGGATTTTGGAGATTTATTTGAAGTAAATCGGAAGTTTCAATTGGCATCTCTCAATTCCAGCTTTGGTTATACGTCTACTTTTACGTAGATGTTCGGTACATTCGTTCCAACTTTAATTTTTTATTTGTTTATTAATTAATTTTTTTTTGTTATATTATGTTGCTTGTTTTTCATAATATTAATTATTTTAAACTTGAACATGAATTCGGAAAAATATAGTGGTAAAAGATCAATGTCGGAAAGAAAAAATAATAGGGGAGGAGGAAGTAGTTCTAATTCTAAAAATTTGCCACCTCCTAGATTTAGAATTAATACTAATGATTATACTCATGTTGATGAAACTTCTTTTACACGAGACTCACGACCTATTGAATTTAATTCAAAAAATGAAGTAGATCATGAAACTTTAAATGGATATTTTACTAATTTTGAGGAAGAATTAGATGAGGAAGTAGAAATAAATGAGGAAGATGACGAGACCCCTACCCCTACTAGTCCGGCAACCGAATTACCGGAACAAGATGAAGTCCCCTCTTTACCTACTTTTTCAAAGATCGTTGTACGTGTTAAACGATCTTTAGTATGGAAATTTTTGGTACAAAATGAGGAAAAAACTACTGTTACTTGCACGAAATGTAAATTGATCATGAAACATGTAACTACGGGTACACAAGGGGGAACGGGACGACTAAGAACACATTTTAGAAAGTGTAATAAAGAATTTGCTCGCCTAGATGATATAGAAAGGGCTAATAGAAAAGGAATATCCATACTTGAAAATTCTATGGAAATTGGAGGTTCTAATATGGTTCAAAGTGTATTAAATATGACTAACCCGGCTAGCCGAAGCACATACCGCACATATAGTAAAGAAAAAGATCGTAGAGAATTAGCTAAAATGGTTGCTGTTTGTGGTTTGCCTTTTTCATTTCCTTCACATCCTGGTTTTATTCAATATATTCTGGAATTGTATAACCCAGATTATGAAGGTATTCCAAGAAGTACAATTAAAAGTGATCTTTTTAAATATAAAAAAGAATATTGTCATTTTCTTTGTTGTTTATTTGTTTATTATGATGGTAGATTATCTATTACTTCTGATATGGGACGTAGTCATAATGGTAATGATTATTTTACAATTACTGTCCATTGGATTGACCATGAATGGAACATGCAAAAACGAATATTAAGATATAAATATGTTGAAGAAACTAAAATCGGTTCTTATATAGCAACAAAAATAAGCTCTATTTTACAATTTTATGAAATATGCGATAAAATAATGAGTGTCACTTTAGATAATGCTTCTAATAATTTAAAAGCAATTGATTATTTAAAATGTAGACTTTGTCCAATTGATAATGATTCTTTTCATATTAAGTGTACCGCACATGTGTATAATTTGATAATAAAAGATGATATTTCTCAATTTGAAATTTCTTGTGAAAAAAATAGACTTGCTTGTAATCGGATTTTTAAAGCTCAAATAAAAGCTAGAATTACAGAATTTAAAAATTGTTGTAAAAAATGTGGACTTGAATATAGAAAATTTCCAAAAGAAGTATGCACTAGATGAAATTCTTTATATGAAATGCTTCAAGTTGCTTATATTTATCAAGAGCCGGTACAATTAGTTTTTAATGCTCATAATGCGGACCCGAATTTGAGAATTGGCTATGAAGATTGAAAAAATACAAAAGAACTTATTAAATTTTTAAGTGTTTTTTATAAAGCAACAAATGTTGCTTCTGGTCAATATTATCCAACTATTTCTTCTGTTTTAGTAAATATTTGTGCTATTTCACCTGAATTTGCAAAATATAAAGGAAAAGATCTATTTGAAGATTCCCTTGCTTTTATGATTGAAAAATTCAAAAAATATTTTTTCCCTATTCCTCAAATCTATTTGACTGCTACTACTTTCAACCCAAATTACAAATTAAAAGGTGTTGAAAGAATGGTTGAAAAGATTTATGCAAATTTAGAAATTAAAGATGATGAAACTCCTAGTGTTGAAGATTGTAAAAGTAGCATATATATATATAAAAGCTAGAGAGTTATATAATACATATAAATCTATGGAAAAAAATATTCCAATAGTTGAACCTCCATCTTGTAGGCCTAGAAGTGATGA